>OY979713.1:38129799-38351344 GCA_963855925.1 Inga laurina
GCTTTCTCTGCGCCTCACTTTCGATCCCTAAGGACCTCCTTGTTCATTACCTTGGCCTTCCTAGGAGTCGTTCCGGCCACTCACGCTGCCGCTCTCCACTGGGACAACACTCGGGTGCTTGTCGCCTTTGGCTATGAACTTGCCATGGCCTTGCTCTACCTCACAGGTGCTGCTTTTTATATCAGCAGAATGCCAGAGCGTTGGAAGCCTGGATCATTTGATATTGCAGGCCACAGTCACCAGATTTTTCATGTGTTTGTTGTTCTTGGAGCTCTTGCACATTGTGTCGCCACACTGCTGATATTTGATTCCCTAAGGCTATCACCAACCTGTGAGTAATTTAAAGCTTAGTTCATTGGTCTCACAAGAGGTTGTGATATATACCAATTTATGTTTATATGGTAATATGTGTATATGTATTTCTTAGGTTAGCAATCTATTCTTATTGAATTAAGAGCAGCTACCAATTCTTATTGTACATATATGATTATTATTCTGTGGCCCAGAATCTAGGAATGGCTTCTGGTGCTTTTTCTCATTTTTTTACCAAAAATAAAATAAAATCGTATGGATTGGGTTGATACAACTCTTTGGTTTTCTGAGTTCAATTCTTTTCACGATAGGAATTAGAGAAAAACTTGACAATAGAGCAGTTGGGAACAACCAAAAAAAAAAAAAGACCTCACCTTTTTGGAACACACCAAGAAGGGTCTTCCCATGTATCTCAAAATAGCAAAGTTCGTTATAATTTTCTTTTAATTTTCAGATAACAAATAATTAAAGCCATGAATAATTATTTGGAGGTGGTGGTGTTCCCATTGTGAGCCTGCATTCTGTTAATTGGATTAGTTATATAACCAAAAAAAAAAAGGTAACCCCTGAGTCAGCCGGGTCTGTCTGAGTCACGTGGAGTCCATTTTCGTCCGAGTTAGAATCTATGGTTGCCGTCATTCTCAATTCCATTAGGAAGAAGAACGCTTGGTGTTGGATGATTCCGAACTGGATAAACCCCATCTACGTGGCTGCCTCCAATTCGCCAGATTTCTCTTGCCTCTTCCTTCAAGATAATTTCCCACCACCCCGCCAACAAAAAGGTCCCGCCATCGCCTGCGTCATGGAGCTTATACTTACCGCTGAGGCGAGGGCCGTCTGGGAATTTCTCTCTATAACTGCCCATGGCTCCTACCCTCTCTTCCAATTCCTCTCTCTTGACCACCACGCCCCGTTCCCGATTAACCCCCGCCGGCAACCCCAGGCTCAAAGTCGCCGCCGCCACCAACAAGTCTGGATCCTTCCCTCCCCTTCGCCTGAGCAAACCACCCCGAGCCGCCGATTCTTCTACTGAAGGAGCAGCAGCACCGCCAGATAGCCCCGCCAACTCCAGCCCTTTTCGTTTCAACTTTGGCAAGCTACCTGATGTCACATCTTTGATCCCAGTTCCTGGTAATCCCACTTCTTCGCCGGGTTTATCATTCGGCAACCCTAGACGGAAGGACCCTGCCACCGTTTTTGTCGCCGGCGCAACAGGTCAGGCTGGTATTCGCATTTCACAATCCCTGCTCCGGCAAGGTTTCAATGTCAGAGCTGGTGTCTCCGAACTTGGTGCTGCCCAAGAATTGGCTCGTCTTGCTGCTCAATATAAGGTCAGCTTCATCAAATCCCAAATCCCACCTCAACGTAATAGGTTCAAATTTCTATTTCCTATTAATCTGATTCAATCAACTCAAACTCACAATTGTTGATCCCAAATGTATTGGTTTGTTTGAAATTCCCCAATAAAGGTTTTTTTTTTTTTTGGATGTGCATGTTAATTCATAGGGCAAGCAGGAAGAAATCTTAGATAACATCCAAACTAATTGACATTTGAATAAAAACTTAGTTGTTAGTTCCTACTGTATCATAATCGCAGATCATATCAAAGGAAGAGTCAAAGCGACTCAATGCTGTGCAATCGAGCTTTGAAGATGCCGAATCAATAGCTAAAGCAATAGGTAATGCTAGCAAAGTAGTTGTCACAATTGGTCCCGCAGAGAATGGTCCAACTTCGGAGGTCTCCACATCGGACGCCGTACAAGTAGTCCAAGCTGCTCAACTGGCCGGAGTAGGCCACGTGGCTATTATCTATGACGGGAACACTTCGAGTTCCTCAACTTACAATGTACTGGATGGCATCTCCTCCTTCTTCAACAATTTGTTCTCGCGGTCTCAGCCCTTGAGCATCCCAGAGTTGTTGCAGAAAGTGATTGAGACAGACGTAAGCTATACCTTTATCAAGACAACTTTAACCGATGACTTTTCGCCGGAGAGTTCCTATAATGTGGTCGTCTCAGGTGAAGGAAGCGCTGCAACAAACGACTATAAAGTAATGTAATGTATGAGATAATATCTAATATTATATGTTGTCTCCCGTTTTTTCTTGTTGCCCCGTTTCTTTTCTTTTTCTCTCTTCATATCCATGTTTCCATCTTTCTAGCTAAAACTTGGTAGAAAATAATGATGATGATCAGGTTGCCAAGTCCAAGATAGCATCGCTAGTGGCGGATGTTTTCTCAAACACACAAGTAGCAGAAAACAAGGTACCAATCACCTGATTCTAGATGGGAGTTGATCTGATTCTAGATGTAGGACACTGTGATTCAAAAATTCACACATGGCCATTTTTCATATCATATTATTCCTTCCTGGGCTTAATATTTGGGAGTTTATCTGATTCTAGATGTAGGACATATTTTTTATATTCATCAATCTTTTTCTTATTTACACACACTTATGCTCCTACAACAATAATCAAGGAGTAGAGGGAATTAAAGAATTAAGTAAGATGACTAAGGTTTTTAGAAAATACATACTATCTCTGATCCTAAATATAAGGCCCAATTGACTTTTTTGAAGATATGAAGGAAGTTAATTAAACTACTTTAAAGTATTTATGTTTTTATTTTTTTCTCCAAATTAGTTTCTGACTTATAAACTGATTTATTATCTAATGATACATAACGTATGATATGATTAAGTAACTTATTTAACTTCTTTAATCTTTTAAAAAAAAAGTCAACTGGATCTTATATTGAGAACAAAAAGGAATATCATATCTACTAACTTCTTTAATCTAATCGAATTAGGTAAATATGTTTTATATTAAGAGAGGGAGTGCCATATATCTAAATAAGAGGAAGGGAATAGATCCAAGCTGGATCTTGACTAATATACTTTTTGGCAAATTTTGTTTGCTTCTTCCAAATAGGTTGTGAAAGTGTACACGAATCCAGAAGCCCCAGTGAAGAGCGTAGATGAACTTTTCAGGTAAGCGTAGTGTATCATAGTTTTTGCCTGCCAGAGATGGCTAGAAAATGATTTGAATCAACTGAGGTCAAAATTTAAAACCCAAACTTGGCAATGACCTATCAATGTTTGCTTGTCTTTGAATAAATATGACATGAAGAATTTCTGAAAGTTGTACTTTGGTCTTTGACTCAGTTACCAAGAATATATAAGCAGAAGAATCTATACGGCTGTAGAACACTAGTGGGTGTATATAACTGAATTGTGAGTTTGTGTTTACAGGACAATTCCTGAGGATGGAAGAAGGAAAGCCTATGCAGAAGCAGTTGAGAAGGCTAAAGCAGAGGAAGAGGCAATAGTGGCTGCTGGAAGAGCCCGCGAAGCAGCAAAAGCAACAAAGAAGCTGGAAGAAGAAGTGAAAAAGTTGTCCAAGGAAGAAGCGAGGGCTGCGGGTCAAGCTTCGGAAGCTCAACAGAAGGCTGAGGCTGCCGGGGCTTCCGTAGATGCCCTCTTGAACAAGGCAAGAGATTTTGGTGCAGGCATTTCATGGCAGAAGTTGAGCTTACAGTTAGCCACCTCGATGCAAAACCAAAAGTCCGATGAGGATGATGAAAAACCAAAAGTAAAGCTTGCCACTGAGAGGGGACAGGCCAAGGCTCGGAGACTTTCACCAAACAAGGCGGTGGTTAAGCAACCAAGCGGCCCTACTACTGCCGGTAAACGAAAGGAGGATAAGCCAAAACAAACAGAGAAACCGGTGGCGGAGGTCAGGAGCGTATTTGGTGGCCTGTTCAAGCAGGAGACTATCTATGTTGATGATGACTAGTGACCATAACTTGATGAGGGCAGTTCTCTGGTGTTTGAGGCTTTGTCATTGTAAGTTATTTGCTTTGAACTTGTGTCCTGTAAAGTTGTATGACTTCAAACCAGATATATTATGTACTTGTGCTAGTTTCAGATTTCTAATGAGATTAAAGACCCAGGCAAATATAATAAATACAGCTGTTTTCTTGCTTCAAAAAATTAGAGTATTATCTTAACCCCCTTGCATCTTATAAACGACATGCAAGTCACTCTAATCTGTTAGTGGATCATTTTATCTTGCAACTCTGGGTACCTTTTTACTGAAGGCTTCTTCATGCGGTGAAAGATTTTATGATAAATAAATAGTTTTGGTTTGGAAGAGGGATTTTGACCTTTTTGTTTGTTTGGGGTTGTGAAAATGGGATTCCATCGTACCCATAAACAAAAGACATCACAGAGAGCACATCCTCGAGAAATTTTTGACATTTTTCTTCAAGAAGAACAACGGGGCGTTAATTGGATCTATTCAAGTAGGACTATTTGATTTGCTCTAATTAACCCTATTGATATTGAAATTGGTTATTTTTTTTTTTTGCCGGAAAAAATTGGTTAATTAGATCTATTCAAGTAGGAGTATTTGATTTGCTCCTTTTTATAAGATATTGAAATTGGTTAATTTGTTAAGTTCTATTCTTTTATGATAGGAATTGGAGAAATCCTTGACAAAATATTAGCTGGGGATAACCAAGACTTAACCTTTTTGGATCATAATTTTGATCTTAATTTGCAGACGACAAATAATTAAGGCCATGAAAAATTATACCCAGTCACTAAGGTAGAAATGACTTTGATCCTAAATGTAATGTATCTGACATTATAAAAGCTGAAAAGCTAAATTCATTTGATAAAATAGCTAAAATAGTGTCAGTTTCAATTAAAACTTCTTTGCAATGAATAAATGACAGCAAAGCTACATATGCATATAAAATAACTTATATAGTTTAAGGTTGTCTTAACATTAAATATATTTTTACCAATTTTACCCTTAATCATTTCTATTTTCTCTCATTGTTAATTCCCCTACATTCTCTCCATTTTAACGGCACTATTTCTCTTTTTTACTAGCCGCTTAAAAATCTATTGCAAGAAAGGAAAATAATTTCTATTAATTTACAAAAATATAATATATATTATATTATACATTTTGATTGTCTTATACTAAAACCAATTATACCATAGAATTGATGTTCATGCTAATTTCAAACGTGACCTTTTTGAGCCTATTGAATTGATGTTGATGATAAGGATTTGTGAGACTTCAACCCAAATCTTAGCTTAGACTAGGTCAATGGGAATCATGAATCATGTCCATTACCAAGCAAAATGAAGTTGGGATGACAAAGAAGGCAATCCCATATTCATTCTGTACGTTAATGAACGAATGTCTAGATGATGGATTCATTTAATTGCTGTTAATGTGGTTGGAGACAAGTCAAAGGCAATGGATTTTCTTAAAGTTACTACAAGTGAATGTTTCCGAATCAAACTATGAAGAAGAAGGTTGAGAGATTGTTAGATGAAGACCATGCTGTCACCGTCATTTATAAAGAACAACATGATCCTCAAGCTCCTTGCCTCTAACAGCAACCACTCATAAGACACACAAACAACAAGAGAATCAACAGATGAAGATAAATTAAAATAATCCATCTAGTTCTGAGGTTTATATATGCTTTCAAGCCATGTATTTGAGGCAAGATGCATGCCATCTGTTGATATCTCTTGCTTATAAAAATTTTCATGCATTTATTAATTACGAGTCATGTTTTATGTATGTAAAATCTGGAGAAACCAATCAATGTATTAAATTTTTTATTATTAAATTATCACCTGCTCACACCTTTTTTTTTTTTAACCTCAATACACGGTAAAAGCAAAAGAATAAATATACGCTGAATCTGTTGGAGAAAAAAAAATTCAACAGACAGACTACACGCATTTAGGAACATCTAATTTTTAACCCCACATTTAATAAAAAGAATAAATAAAATAAAAGAGTAACAAAAATTAATTAAAAATTTTTAACTCCACTTCTCTAATTTTTTTAAATTTAACTCAAAATTTTTTTTCCTCCGCCCATTTTTCTTCCCCTCCCCTCAGATCAAACAAACCCTTAAAACTCTTAGAAAAGCCCAAAATAGACCCATGTATAATCAGCAGTTTGTTTCTAAAAATAAAAAAGCAAGAAGACGAGCGCCGCTTTGTTAGCGATCCTAACTAAACAGTTTTTTTTTTTTTTTTTGGGGACATATAACTAAAGAGTTATAACCACAATTTTCTTATAAAAAATGTATAATGGGGGCGCTTATAAGGACAACAAACTGGCGGAAATTACGTACAAGAATTATTTGCTGGCAAAATTGCCAACACCCCAGTTCTAAACTGATCCCCCTAACACAAGCTAATATATATATATATATATAACTTAAAATTAACTTTGTCATTAGCCTTAAGGCTTGTCTAAGCAAACGACTTTTGTTTGTTAGGCAAAAAAGCGAACGAGATTGACACAACTCTTCGGCTTGCTAGCTTCTACTATTTTTTTTTTATGATAGAACTTATGGAAAACCTAAACCACTAGCTCTTACATCGACTGGCTTGGGGTCGTTCAGTATTTTCGTATTCAAATATTGAGTATTTAGTTGTAATAATAATTTGAAGGTTA
The DNA here is from genome assembly GCA_963855925.1 of Inga laurina. Taxonomy (NCBI): domain Eukaryota; kingdom Viridiplantae; phylum Streptophyta; class Magnoliopsida; order Fabales; family Fabaceae; genus Inga; species Inga laurina. Next base: position 38,136,611 of record OY979713.1, read on the forward strand.
GGTTCTTCATTATGGGTCAACATTCTCGTGAGTCGGGCTAGTTAGTTACTAGTAGAGAAATTTAAAAAAAACAAACTTAACAATAGAGTATTTGGGAATAATACCCAAGACTTGACCTTTTTGAAACACACCAAGCAGGGTCTCTCCATGACTCCATGCATCTCAAGACAGTAAAGTTTATCTTATTTTGCAGATAAATATAATTTAGGACATGTTTGATTTGATGTAAACAGTAAATCATATTAGAAAAACAGTTTTTAACACTAATCCTAACACTAATCCAAACAGACACATAAGCGATGAAAGATTATACCCAATCACTAAACTCGATAATTATCCCACCTTTGTACATTCCAGTGGATAAATAAAAACCAGTTAAGTAAAAGGAGTAACAGAGATGATTTACAGCTAAATTAATCACATCAAACTCAAAAAAAATCTCAAGAATTTAATTTGGTTCTTCAGTGATAGAAAGGATGAGGAAGACACACAAGGGAACCACTAGAAAAGCTGAGATCTTGAGCAAATCTTCAGTCTGTGAGGAAATTACTCCAATCCTCGACCAGTCTCCACTGTACCTGAAACGACAACATGTGAATCCAACGAATGAGTGGAAATTAAGAATCTTTCTGCTCAAATCACAGGAAAGCTAAGCAATTAACCCGACCCGGCATCTATGAACCCTAATCCAAATACAGCAATGGCTGTGCGAGAAAGAATGGATTTAGAAAGTCTCAGTGGGAATAAGGGCTTTTGTTGTTGGGTCGTGGGTTTCTCTTGTAAATCCCTCTTTTTGGCGAAAATCTTTCTGAATTTTCTACCATTTTTGTTTGCAGATGGTTTAGGAGTGAAGCTGATAAAGATAGCGCTACTTGCTGTCATCGCCATTTCCTCTCATCCATCTCCTCCACTTTCCAGACTTCTGTGTTTGAGGATAAAAGTGAAAAAAAAAAACAAAAATTCATAATTTTAATTGACGAGTGACCAATTAAATTTGGTGGGTCAGTGAAAATACACATTATAAACTTGAGAAAATCAGCAACAAAATGTAAATTTTAAATATTTAAAAATATAAAACAATTATGTGATAATACAAGCATTGCTGTACTGAGCACTTCTAACAGTTTTTGTACGCATACTAGACAATTTATACAAAATGCAAAATATTAGTATTTTGCATTCAGAGGCATATTTATTACGAGTCATAGTCTTCTTGTTGCTGCCCACATCTTTTGACTCTAATATTAATCTGGTAAGACCTGGGTAATTAATCTGGGAAGACTAAAAATATTAAATAAATTATTTTAAAGTATTTATATTTATTATTTTATTTAAAATTAATTTATCTGATATATAAACTGATATATAATCTAATAATACACATACGTATTTCAGAGAGATCGTATAATATATGCTATAATTGAGTAATTTATTTAATTTCTGTAAATTAACTGAGTTTTATATTAAGGATCGAGATAGTATACCATACAATGACCTGCAAACAAAACCAGTAACTCAATTTCATCATTGAACCAATGAGTGAGTTAGGCAAGTGTGGATATTGGATGACGCAACTCTAGACAAAAAGAAAGGAATTTGGGCAACCAGAGGCTGTCTCTGCTTTTCCTATTTTATTGAACAATATGTTGATACGTCTATACAAAATCACCTGATCAACTTAGTGTGTGTTTGCCATAACTTATTTTTGGACAATAAGTCTTTATTACGTAAGCCGAGATAAAACTCCTCTCACATACTTACCTCGTATATCGTGAATCACGATTTATAAGCACTTATTGTCCAAAATTAAGCTATTACAAACGAGCACTTAATGATCTTACACCAAACATAGATACACATGCTACAGACCTAAACTTACTAACTTAAACGCAAGCCCAATGGGTCTCAATCCACACAACAACAATAGAAGTGCAAGGTGAGGAGGGGGCATTTTTGGTAAAAATAGAAGAGCGAATAAAAACATGATTGGAGGAATTGTCTGCTCCGAACATTTTCTTTCTGTGTCGTCTACATCATACTTCATTGTTACTGAAGTGCAGATGCTGCGTTTGGTGGCCTTGAGTTCGACGAAGAGGGCACATAGCAGCAGCAGTGGCGTGACTTAGTCAAGAAGGGGAGTTTCTACAGTGGATCGAACAGATTCATATTTGGGTTTGGGTTTGAGTTACTGGGTTGTTATAGTGGTATCAGAGCCAGGGCTCAGGTCGTTGTGCCAGCAAAGACGTTGGGCTTCTTTAAGGGATGAAGGGTAGTCCAACATCGGCTAAAGAGGCGAACGAAGCATGCCTTATAAGGGTGCGGATACTGTCTTCTTTGGCACTTCCATATACCCTAAAAATCCAATTTAAACACATCATTGAAAGTTATAACTAGAGTATAAAAGCACTTGCGAAATTGTTTCTATCAAATATATATACCCACTTGTAGCATGAGGGACTAGGACAGCGCTCGCACTAGTATATCTTAGCACTCAAGAACTCAAGCTTTATTATGTTCTTATGGTCAGACTTATTTCTAAATTGAACAGCCTACTTATCCTAGGGAAAACAGAATCAAAACCTAATTAAAATAAGCATTCAAAGCATAGGCCATAATCCAGTTAAACATAAATCACAGGAATTTGTTGTTTTAGATTAAATATCCATCTGGACCTCCTATTCAAAATTAAACAAAAGTAATAATAATAATGCGAATGAAGGAATACCTGAGCCCCTGATATTGCTTTAACGATTGACTCACCGTTATCACCTATGGTGACTACCTGTACATAAGTACAATCACATTCATCATGTGTAAGACTAAAAAACATTATGTTAAAGAACAAATTCCGAAAAATAAAAACACCAACACTAATGGTAGCCTGCCGAGATATGACTTGTGGAGAAAGTGCATCCAGATCCTGTTCCATCGACTTCCAACACAAACTTTTATAAAACAATTAATAATTACTAAGAAAACTCATGCATGAAGAATCGTCCATGGTTCAATTACAAATGTAGAATAAATTGAGCAACAGGTTACTAAGAATGCTCAACAAAAAACATACATAACAACTTACAAGAGAAGAAAGATGTAGAAACTTGAAGATAAACGAAAAACATACATAACTGAGTAAGAGAGAGGAAAGAATAATGAGCAAATGATTTAAGTTAAAGGTACATAATAGAAACAGAGAGGGGAAAGAGTAACTATACGAAACAAGAAGAAGATCAACGAAAAAAATACATAACTAAGAATACTCATAACAATTGTTCTGATGGTGAATTCCAAAAAATACGTAACGATGGTGCTGAGAGAGAGGGAGAGGGAAGAATAAGTAACAGAGGAAGGAGCATAGAGAAATGTAGAATTGTACCTTGATACCTATTTGAGAGAGTGAGATACAAATAAGCAAATGATGAAATGAGGGAATGAAAATATTTGCAAGTTATTTTGGGCGGGAGAGAAGTGTAAGGTGAGGAGGGGGCATTTTCTGTAAAAATAAAAGAGCGAATAAAAACATGATTGGAGGAATTGTCTGCTCCGAAACTTTTCTTTCTGTGTCGTCTACATCGTACATCGTTGTTACCGAAGTGCAGACGTTGGGTTTGGTGGCCTTGAGTTCGACCAAGAGGGAACATAGCAGCAGCAGTGGCGTGACTTAGTTGAGAGGGGGAGTTTCTACCGTGGATCGAACAGATTCATATTTGGGTTTGGGTTTAAACTTATGGGCTTTTAATTTGTGCCCATGGTTTGTCCAAAGGTATTGTTGGACTTGGATCGGGAAGGCCTAGATAACAAGGACTTTTAAATCTTAATCATCTCTTCATGTCAAAAAAAAAACAACAACTCAATCATCCCTTCGTTTAAAATAAAAAATTTAAATATAAGAAGTTAAACAAACTTATATTCTCCCTGTGTTTATTTCACATAGAAATCTCAACAATATCTTTATTTTAATTTAATGTAAATAACCTCAACAAATTTCCCGCAAAACAATACTACTCCAAAACTAATATATAACCAAATAATATACAACTTATATTATGATTAATTAGTCTATTTAGTTTCCTTAGCCTCTCAAAAAAAATCAACTGTGTCAATTGTTAATAATGGGAGGGGGGTAGCACTAGTTGGAACAATCATCCAACACAAATCACTTGAATACAACCCGAGTGAACATTAATGTCAAGCAGAACAATTAGATGTGGGCAATGGGGTTTTAAAATTATGGTTTCTTTGGAATAATATTTGGAGGGAGTGCTTAAATCTTGGAACATTAATGTCATCTAAAAAAAGGATTGTGTTTACATCAAGTTCCTTATATTTATAACATTAAGTTCTCCAATCACACATGACCATATATCTTTTTTTATATGAGTTTATAGTTAAATGATAATAATTAAAAAATAGGACACATGATCAAGTATTACTGAAAAACTTGATGAAATGGATATAAAGAACTTGACATAGGTATTTTCCTTATCAAAATAACAATTTTATCTTTAAAATGACACAAATTTTAACTTAACATAAAAATTATATATGTTAAAAAAAGTAACATAGGTCTAAATAATAAAAATAAAATTTACAAAATTTTAAATAGGGAAAATTCCAAAAAAATACAAAAGTCCAACGAGTGCCTCTGAAGCTGTAATGATCTCCTTGGGCCAATATAATTAACCACCGAAGAGCCTTCTGTTGCAAGCTGTCCATAACTTCCAAGTAACTATGCCAAACAATAATAACCATTTGTTCCTGGAGCAACGGGGGTTCAAGTTCCATATCCACCACTCTCGAATTAGCTGACTTAGGAATCTAGCCAGGTGGTTGTCAGGGATGATTAACCTCCAACATGCAACGGCCAATTAGCATTGTCAGATGGCATGGTCGATACCTTCATAGCCCTGATCACCCAACTCACAATCTCTGTCAAGTGTGAGGTGTCGTCTCACTGTTTCGGTATTAGTAGTTAACAATTTACCTTTGAATGCAAACCTGAGAAACAACCGCACACGTTGAGGCCCAGGCCACTTCCATAGATACTGTTAGCGCTTTCCATTGTCACCCCCAATTGTCTTCTTCCAATGCTTCATATGCCGAGGTTACGGAGACATATTAAATTGCCGTTGCTGGTTAAGCTCCAAGAACATGAATTAGCTCTATCACTGATTGGCTTCTTCAGCCCAGCATCACTAATATCAGCAAAAGATAAGTTCTTTAAAGGATTAAGGTCACCGATCCATTCATCACTTCAGAACCTAGTAGTTTTGACATCCCTCTTGCTCTTTAGAGAGAGAGAGAGAGAGAGAGAGAGAGAGAGAGAGAGAGAGATAATTAAAGTATATTTTTAATCCTTTAAGTATAGATGATATTTCATCTAAGTCATTTAAAAGTGTGTTTTTAATCCTTTTCAATTAACACCATTAATTTCTGTTGGACTTTAGGTCCAAGTCCGCCCTTGATGGGCCGGACTATTTGATTAGGAAATAAGTTGCCTAATCAAATAAGAATAAAATCAGCATAAGATGCAGATTTGGGAATATTTAGCAATAATTATGGATTTGTTAAAAGAGGAACAAATCAGCATAATTAGAAAATTAATTGAGAGACAATTAATTGCTGTCTTGGAGGGCAAGAAGGAGTGCACACGTTTCCTAATTAGTGGCCTCTATAAACCACTATAAATAGGGTGTGCCTCCTCAATTACAACTCGCCCCGCCATTGAGTTTTCTGGCAATTCCCTTCTCTCCTACCATCTTTCTGGTTCTGGTGATCTGCTGTGCAAATCACAATTAGGCTCTAGTAGTCTAATAATTGTGTGGGCACAAGTATGGAGTATTGGAACTTTGACCTGGATCCGAACATGGATTCGTCCAGGTACGCCTAATCCACTTATTAGTTGAATATTATTTCCTACATTGGCATCAGAGCCATTTGATCCATTAGGCTGTGATTTATTCTTTGTGAATAATTAATTGATATAATTTGTTTATATCTCCATCATAATTTTTTTTATTTCCACTGTGCAATCATATATATGAGATTATATGATGATAAAAATATGTGTTGCTTCAATTTTTCCCACGAATGTGTACAACAATATATTTTTGGGGTGTCAATATGAAATTATTTTTGATGCACAAAAACACCTTGTTCTCATATTGATATACGCATGAACCAAAAGAAGACGATACTCCCAGTTAATTCGAAAGCCTCACGCATGTATATATATATTTTTGTGTTTCATATGATTATATACAATGTTTTTGTCTCTGCCTCCATTTGTTTTTCATATGATGCTTCCGTCTCTGCTCCTCTAATTGTTATATATATACACGCATATATATATATATGTTTCATGGTCCAGATTCGTTCTTATCTCTTCTCCTCATCTCTTCGATCTTATTAAAGGTTGAGTTTTTGGAACCTATGTGGAACAAAAAACAAGAGACTTTAACTCTCAAAGGCTAGGAAAGCTTTTGAGATACACAGAGACACACATCCATGTCGGTTTACGCAGTGCCGTCAATGTCGAGAAAAATGGGGTGTTCGAAACTGAGTGTTTTTGCCCCAAAAGAAGCCATGGATGTGTAGATCTCGAAGATACGATTCCAACGATGCTTAGAACACGTCAAACGGAGTCCGGATGAGGGAGAAACAAAGGAAAGAAGTTCGCGGGTCGTTGGTCGCCGCCGCAACTTCACTCATGATTTGATCAATGAAACAGAGGTTTTAAGATCAAATAAATGCCATAGATTTGTAGTTCGCTGAACTAAGATTCCAACGACACCAAGAACGCGAAAAATGGTAAAACGAGGGAGATATGGCCTCCCGAAGTTGGCGGGTCGCGATGGCCCGCCGGAGCTCCAGCCGGGTCGGGTTGACCCGGCTGGAGGTTGAAGATGATGACGTGGCAGTCAACGCCACGTCATCGGTCAACAAATGACACGTGGCGCCAATGAGCGGTCGCCATGTCAGCGTCAAACGCCACGTCAGCCTTGGTCAACGAAGACGTGTCATCCATTGGCCAGCCACGTTGACCAAGACACGTCAGCGACACGTCACTGACACGTCAGCGGTGACTGGTCACGGTTGACCCGTCAACGTTGACCGGTCAACGGTCAACAGTCATCCGTTGACTGTTGACCCCAAAAAAAAACGTGATGACATATGGCGCGTGGGGTTCACTGGGGTCTCTGTTTGACACGTGGCAAGCACCGTCGGAGAGAGGACGGCGCGTGGAGTCTTGGGAGCCGGCGCGTGTCACCGGCAGACGGCCGCAAGGCGGCGCGTGTAAGTCACGCGCCACCGCCGAGAGTGGCCAACGTTGGAATTTTCTAATTTTTTAGGATTTTTCCATCCAGACACCTTCTAGGGGCACGTGAGAGCGCGTGGGACCTCCTATTGAGACGTGGTTGATTCCTAAAAATCCCTAAATTCGAGAGCTTCAATTTGATATATAATTTGCATATATTTGAAGCATGTTTGGATATAATTTGAGTCAAAAAGGTGCTTATGTGCACTTAGAGGGTCCCAAAAACGTTGGAATTGAATCAATGTTGGTTCTATTGTTTTTTGGGATATGTTGGCTTTTTTTTTAAGGGTTTTTTCAGTTGCAACATACGGTTAAATACTGAAAGATTCTTTAAAAGTAAGGGATTATTCAAATGAGTTTTTGAATATAAAATCCTATTCAACCTTGACTCAAACTCTTAGAAATAAAACCTGAAAAATTACAGCAACTTAAAATTATTCAATAATTATTGAATAATAATAAGTCTTCCCAAATGTTGAAGCAATGACTTCTAAAGGTCAACCTTTAATCACATATGTTGTGATAAAGGACAAGACAGGTAGAGATGTTAGAATCATCTCATCAAGTGGGAGGTATGCTGCAAATACATCCAAATGAGTGGATGTAGACATGGCAAAGAGGAGCTGAACATTGTAGCTAGACGCTACATGAGTTAATATGGTCAGAAGGGCCTATGAAAAGGAGAACCTAGTTAAGAGACAAATGATTTGAGGCTTAAACTTTTGAATGTTCTTGTGTTCCCATTGAATTTAAGATTAAATTCTCTGTTAGTTTATAGAATTGAATTCAGTATATTCTCTTCTTGTTTTCTTGAACATTCATGCTAGTTAGATGATATTGTGTTATTATCTTGTTAATCTAGTTAGATGATATTGTGTTATTATCTTGTTCATATAACTGCTCTATGATTGAGTGGGAGTTTTCTGGAATGTGTCTAAAAATCCAAAGGGGAAATTGTTCAAATGAAGACTGTGGTTAAAAGGGTGATGAGCTAACTAGTATGATTGGGATGGGAGTCAACATAGTTGTCTCCTGAACATGAAACTAGTGAACTTATTATCTAATTATCCTTTGTCTTATTTGAACAAATAAGATTTGTATACCATAATCGTCTGAGTGACCAATTATGACCAAGTCTATTTGACTGAGCTTATAAAGGTAAGCTCAATAGAGATATCTGTGGAGTTAGAAACTCTCAAATCTCTTTCATTCAAGAAGAATGAGATGTCAGGGACATCCTACCAACTAGTCTTCAGCATTTAGAGGCTGAAGCAACTGAAGGATACAAAAGGTTTATGCTATCAAGCATAGAAAGAACAACATTGCTTAAACTTATGTTGGTATGAGCAATGTAACCTTATCCAAGCCGTATGGATAGTGTTGGAAGATAGTGAAATAAGTGATCTTCTTCCATAAAGTTAAAACTAAGTTAAGTTTTAACATAGTGTACTAAGTCCTGACATGTTGTTTAGGCAACACTTGAGGCATATGTCAAACTAAGAAGTTGAGATAAACTAAATGCCAAGTTCTTTCTAACAAACAACAAGTGTATGTTGTGATAAGACATCTCCCAGTGAGTGGGAGAAAGCTATGTCTCCCAATGGGTGGGAGTGAGCCATGTCTTCCAGTGAGTGGGCGTATACGAAAGTAAGGATTGCCTCTGATATGCATATTGTAACCTTCAGCAATGTGATTCACCACATTGAACTTGAATGTGAGAGACTGAGGGATCCAAGATCCATCAGTCAGACGAACTTAGCTAAAGAGTAGGAGGATTCATCCTCCATGCCTAAGGGCAAGGAACCTATGAGGTAAACTTGATCTAGAGGAGGTCAAATGGTTTCTGCAAAAGATGAAATGCTACATTGATAAACCTTTAAAGGTTGTAAAAGTAGCAATCCACATGAGTTGTGGATATTTCAGAGCAGCATATGGCTTCATGTCAAATGCAAAGCAACAAAGAGATAGAATCAAGGGATTGGAACTTGCACGTTAACTCTGCATAGATAAACCACCCTGATTCACTCCATGCAATTGCAACTGACAGAATCACATCTTTGCTATCTCTTTAGTTAAGGATCGATGGGGCTATGATTCTCAAATCCTTCGTTGGATTTTGATGTTTCTTTTATAAGGATAAAAGATTCCTTTTCTTGCCACATGTACACCTTGATCAAAGGGAATGATCAAACTAGCAAAAAAGTATTTGCTAAACAATGTGTGCTAAAGGGTTAATACCTTTATGAATAAGTTGAAAACTTATTCTACCTGGCAAGAAAGATAAAGAAACATTTTTTGAGAATATCCACTATAACTGGCAAATTATGACGTTGGTGAACCAGTAAACGTGAGGGCAAAACACAAACAGCTTGGTATTTTATTGACGTTGTGGACGTTTACTCAAAATACAGTGATATTTACTTGATTTTTGGCAAGTGTAAGGCTGTTAGATAATGGCTGATCTAGTCAGGAATCAGTGAATCTGAAAGGATAAGACCTTTCGAACTAACAAGGGTTAAAGACACCCATGTGCTTAGTTCAAGCTGTTTTGTGTACAAGAAAGGCATTGTTAGGCAACTATCAATACCTAGAATCCTTCAACATAATAGAGTTGTGGAAATGGAGAGATAGACCTCTCCTTTGATTTGGTTATGAACATAATGGCACCAATGAGGCTATCAGCTATATGTTGGTAAGTGGACTCATAGCTATTATATTCGCATTTAACCAAATGCCCTCTATGTCAGTCACGACCTTACCCTATGAATCGTGGATGGGCCTTAAACCAAGGCCAAGTCCGTTAAGACCATAAGGGTCATCAACTTTATATTCACACTTCTTCCTATGAGAAAGGAAGATTAGGGCTAAGGTATACAAGGTATCTCTTTGTGATATGACATGAGTTTTTGACATGACACGTCTTCATTAGTGAAAATGATGGCGATTTAGTGACTGAGAGAAAACCATGGGACACAACGTTCATAAAACCAATATTTCCTAGCAGGAAATGAGCATTAATCACAATAAATCTCTTCAAGAGGTTCACAAGTGACAAGGAATAACTAAGTGTTCCTAAGTTCACTGATCCGAGTGGGAGGATTGAGACCATTTTCACAATGAAAGAGGTAAGAGGTAAGTTACGAGAGAATTACCTCACTCATACATAGGAAAAGAATCCTATGAAATCCACCTCGGAGCAAATTGTCATCTAGCGAATGACTATAAGGGATAGATTCCCTAATGGATTGAATGCTCTCTTCATCATTTAGAAGGTGATGATAACTACCTATAAGTGTCTGAAAGACACTAGAAGGACCTGCTAAGATGAATTGCAAAGTGTCATGCAGGAGGATCTGGATTCCTTTTAAGCCAAATACGTGTTTGGGTAATTGTTACCTAGCCAAGAGGCGATTGGGAACAAGTAGATTCTCAAATCTGTTAGTGGCATGTAGAACCTAAAACACTTAGTGGCTAAAGGGTAATACAATGGAAGGTTGTCCATTGTGCGTTTTTAACTCTGAACTTTGGCTATGACAACAAGCTTAGTCTTGAAAATTGCATCAAGATGATGTAAAGACCACCTTCCAATTTGGATTTTGGAAATTGGATGATGAACTCTACACTGAAGCAGCTTAAGGGCTTCGTAGAAACAATCACCTAAATAGTAGTATATGAGGTTTTCACAAGGTGAAAGCCTCACCAACTTTGAAATAATCGAAGAATACTACATAAGTTCCAAATGGTCTAGTGATGATTCTTTGTGAAGTCATCCTTTGTCAAGTGACAAATGAAACAAATGTCAAAGGAGTCAAAGGAATAAGGGATAAGAGAATCCTTAAATTCTGAGTTGAGAAAGTCATGGGTTGAACAAATATCTTGATTGACAAGATAAACGGAGTTGCACAAGAAAGATACAGTCTTTTCCACCTAAGACATGTACAAGTGTAATCCTTAGACATCTTAGGATGTCAAAGTGCAAACCCATGGACACCCCTGAAGTCAAGGGCATAAACCTAAAGAGGTTACATGTCCTATAAGGAATCCAACATAAGAAAAGTGGATAGAGTCCCATGTGAGACTATAGTTGGTAATGTGAATGTACATATTGGTGTACATAAGACCAAATGTTTTTGGGTTAGACTTGGAAGTTGCTTTTTGGTCCTATTGTGAAATGGGTTATGAGAATAACCATGGATTAAGTTGTCAAGACAAACAACTTTCCTTTGAAAGGATACTCCAATACAAGACCTAGGCAAATGGTGATGGAGTAAGGAAATATACATAGTATTTTTTTCCTGTTATCCATGGAAATAGAACACATGGCGTGTTCTGCCATCATTTAAAGTGCCATATGGCTAAAGTAATTCCTATGAGAGATTGGGAATGAATGGTGGATAAAAGGATCCAAACGATAACATCTTATGATGAGGATCCTAAGTATCACAGCAAGGCGAAACATACCTGTTTGATACATCTCTATGAGAGATATGCTTTCAAAGAGGGAAAGCGATAGTTCAATGACCTTCTACTGACAGAATGTTGGTAGATCCCCTTATTGAGCCCATAGCTTGATTTTCATTGAGTTAGTGAAAATCTAGGGGCGCAAATAAAATATAAGGTCGTGAACTTCTTTTATATGAAGATAAAAGAAATGGTATGTATGTTATGAGTAAATACATAAAGGTATACAGTTTTGTATGTCGTACAGGTCAAAAGAGGTTGGTTCACTCACACGAATAACCGTCTTCCCATGTTTTTGGGGGGGCATGGGAAGGTAAGACGAGCAAATGATCACCATGAGATGGTTGAGAAGAATCTTTGCGTTTGAGTCGCCTCAGTTAAACTGAGATGAGATCTACATGTGTGCATATACACAGAAAATGGATCGAAGCATGAATATAGACCTGTAGCCAGGCAAAGAACTCTTTCTCACAAACGAGATTGTAAAAGAGATATTGTGAAAAAGAAAGTTCTGGTTCGAATGTTGAGTACATTTTGGAACTAATGTCTGTACGGTAAAAGATAAAGAAATCGACGTACACCTCAAACCCATTCACCGTAGCATGCAATTCATACTGCATGTGCTTGAGAGTTAAACTGCAACACGGGATGTGGGTGAAAGATCCCTAGTTCACCATAGTGTGAGTCCCAGGAAGGAAGAATCCTTCCACGATGCCCTTAAGACTTAGGCAACATCATGAAAGCTTGGTTTGGTGACAGCTACTTTAGCTGAAGCTCCATGATCACACTTGATTTGGTCAGATGAGTGAAAACTAGGAAAGCGACCAAGTCAAGATGGACTGATGATTAGTCAAAAAGGAAGATTTACTCCTAGATACATAAGATGTGCTAGTATCTGTGATCGACCCCTTACTAGCTCTGTGTGTAGCTAGTAAGTGCGGATACTATGTGCGTGAAAGGCAATCTGAGTTAATCAACATATTAACTCGAGAGGGATTAGATATGCCATGAGCAATATGTATGGGAGAATCTGGGGCATATGAGGCAATGAACATATAGCTTACGGTTATATATAAAGGGTGTCCTTGGATGCTGGTCCGATATAAAGGATTTCTAGTATCACAAGCACCAAATCTGAAAGACGTTTTTGCCCATGCAGTCACGGCAGACGCCAAGTATGAAACAAGAAAGAGTAACGCACGCACGATGCGAGGCCCATCAAGTGTGAGTGGGAGATGTTGGACTTTAGGTCCAAGTCCACCCTTGATGGGCCGGACTATTTGATTAGGAAATAAGTTGCCTAATCAAATAAGAATAAAATCAGCATAAGATGCAGATTTGGGAATATTTAGCAATAATTATGGATTTGTTAAAAGAGGAACAAATCAGCATAATTAGAAAATTAATTGAGAGACAATTAATTGCTGTCTTGGAGGGCAAGAAGGAGTGCACACGTTTCCTAACTAGTGGCCTCTATAAACCACTATAAATAGGGTGTGCCTCCTCAATTGCAACTCGCCCCGCCATTGAGTTTTCTGGCAATTCCCTTCTCTCCTACCATCTTTCTGGTTCTGGTGATCTGCTGTGCAAATCACAATTAGGCTCTAGTAGTCTAATAATTGTGTGGGCACAAGTATGGAGTATTGGAACTTTGACCCGGATCCGAACATGGATTCGTCTAGGTACGCCTAATCCACTTATTAGTTGAATATTATTTCCTACAATTTCACTAATGATTTGGTCCATTAATCTCTACAATGTCTGAGACACCCCCAAGTGCCAGGAAGTAACCCATCATGATGAGCACTGGATTGCAAGCCTTTAGACTGAGTTCTTTTCTTCAGGGTCAGCTGACCTTTTACAAACTTCGCACAAACTTATTAATCCTATAAATCAAATAATAGAGATGCCCATCTTTTCTGCTCAAATTTCTCAGAATTCGGAATGATCAGCGGATTTGGCTATTATAGTATAGATAAGGCATACAGCTCCAACCATAACTTGTTAACAACAGTAAATAATTTTGCTGTATAGAATACCGTCCCCATTCCCTTTTTATGAGAAAAGACGTACAACCTAACAAAACAATGATAGGATACTTCATGACAATACCAAACTTGTTGGAATTCAGAAACAATAGGATAATAAACAGCTGAGCAATGATGCTCGGACAATCTCTCTTCACACCACGTGCAAAACACCCACATAGATTCAGTCACAGGCAAATCAGAATAGCAAGTTGCAACACATGGAGACAGTGGATAATCAAAAACTATTATCTCGATAGTTTGAAGAGAGATTGTCTACAGCAGACTAAAAGGAGCAATCTGCCGCCAGAAATTCTGAGAAGCCAAGTACTATGTGAATTCTTAATTTCTGATGGCTACTTAGTCACCTTCCTCTCATCTCCTCTGTGCCTCTTTTCAATTAGGATTACAGGTAACTTCCACTGCAGGCCAATTCCCTTCGATTCTGACTTTACTGGAAATTCGGTTTCTCTTTCAAAATTTTCTAAGGTTATAGCCCTTTTCGCGCTTAAAGACGGGGCTCGTGTCGTCGATCCTTTAAAGTTTAACCATAAAATCACTTTTCTGAAGTTAGCAGGAGTGGAAGCATTTGAGTGATTTCTCTTTGTTTTATTTTGTTCTGGTTTGAGTTTTCAGTTGCTTTGCCATTGGCACGAAGGATGGGTTCAGAACATTTGATGCGAATACAGGAAGGCTCTCCTACGAAAGAGGTGAGTTCGATCATGTGTAGTCCTGTGCATGAGAAATGAGCCACATGAAGTTTTATATCATATGCAGATTAGTATTCAATTTTCCTTTTCTTGTTTTCATCATTATGTTTCTAAATTTTATTCTTTCTACCCTAGTTCTTGGAGCTTTCAATATTGTTGAGATGTTATTTAGCTCAAGTCTTCTTGCAACCGTTGGTGCTGGTGAACAGGTGTGGGCAATTTTTTACCTGTCTCATCAGGCACTGGACTTTCTTAAGGCTATCTCTGTTGTATTATTCCCTGACTATTTAGTTCTGACTTGTACAGCCATCTTTGTCCCCACGTCGACTCTGTTTATTCAACACAAAGACAGGAGCTGCTATTATAGAATTTTACTTTCTGACCTCTTTCTGTTTGCATGAACAAAAAAAGGTCAGTTAAAGATGTATTTCTATTTTTATTTTATAAGTTCATCATTACTTGGTTTACATCCGCTTTTCTTCTTTAGTGACAAAGAACTGGTCTTGGGGATATCATAGGGCATTAATACTGATGGTTGTAAAAGAATATATGAAGTTAAGACGTGTGGTTAAGGCTTGTATGTTTTATCTATTTTATAACTCTTTTCTATCAACATGTTTTGAGGGGCTTGCATCATCTGATTGCCGTTTGCTTTGGAATTTCTTCTTTAGAAAAAAGGTCCGTGAAAAAATGAATGAGTTGAGATGCCTTATGAGGCTCAGGCGTTATCACTATTCAGGAAATTCAAGGAAGATGTTTCTGTTGGTCAATCTAGATAGAAAACAAAACTTGTGAAATTCAAAATCACAGCATTAGGCAACTTGACCAGTAATTTACATACCAGATAGCATTCGTATGGAAGTTTCCCGAGATTTTGAATTTTCCTTATTGTCAATATTTTTTTAAGAAATATCCAGAATCTAGTTCGTTCAGTTGACATGATTATTTTATCATTAAATAACCTAACCCCCTTTCTCTGTCTGATCTTATATGCAATGCTGGCTTATTGTCATTTTACAAGACAAATCATATGTATATGACTTAAATAGTCTCATGATCTTGGAGACTATTGACACTGTCCCGAATATTAAAGGTGAGTTTGGAACTCATACCTGTTATCTGGAGAATTTGTGATAGGCATGAGATTTAAAATATGGACAACAACAACAAAAAGAATTTTATCCCACTAGGTGGGTCAACTACATGGATTGTATGGCGCCATTATGCTCTATGGAAAAGCTAGATCTTTGGCAATTTCATTAAGTTTTACACAAGCAATAATGTTTTCACCATCATTCAATTTCACTTCATCCAACGAACACATAGAATCAAAAAAAAAAAATTTCAGCTTGTTATTCTATCTCTATATCAGTAGATGGAGCTTGCAAATTCGATCATTTGCCAAGAACCTCAACACTAAACTTGATCCTTTTAATGTTTGAGTTCAAACCCCTCCCTTTCGCATCGTTTCTCTGTCTCTCCAAAAAACAAAAAAAAAAAGTTTCGGCTTCCCTCTCTTTCTAAAGCTTCGATTTTTACAATTACTAAAGGGGCATGTGTGTCATTTTACTTTGAGAAATAATATCAGAAAGGGATTTTTCTGATATTTCAGATTTTTCAAAAACTTTTCTATGGATATCTCTGTTGTTTGAGATCTGAGAATGATTTTCCCTTGAATAAAACCAAAAAAAAAAAATACCGAAGCCATGATCCGCGTGTGCATCAGAAGACCATGCAGACGCAATGACTTGAGTTCTCCCAGCTCGGCCTTTATCCACAGACGTCGCCGGAAGAAAGAATTTCCTCTGAGGCTCTGAGCCATGGCGTGTGTGTCTACGGCGCTTTCATTTAGCTTCACTAGGTGTCTTCGTTTTACCTCTTCCACCACCACTCGCGTCTCTCATGGTTCACTTAAATTCGCTCCATTGAACAATACGAAGTCGCTGAAATTATCTTCGTCTAGTAGCATTTCTGGAGTCACCTCACTTCTTCTTCCCCAGCAGCTCTTTGCGCTCACGCCTCAACCTCACAGGCTTCAGTCTCTCACCGTCGTATCTGCCACAGGCTACAAAATGAAAACTCACAAGGTCTTTTATTTTGTGATTTGGGGGTTTCACTGTGTCTATTTCAATTCACGATTTCTGGGCGTAATTCTCGATTGCATGAGTGTTAGTTTTTAATTTTCATGAATTTCGCTTTTTGTAGGCATCAGCAAAGCGATTCAGGGTGACTGGTCGAGGGAAAATAGTGCGTAGGAGAGCTGGAAAGCAGCATCTGCTGGCCAAGAAAAACACAGAGGAAATTGCGGCTCTCAAAAATGGTGAGTTTGGTTATTACATTGTCTATTCATGGCTTCTCAGGTATACCATAATCCTAACTCATTGATTTATTTGAATTCTCTTGGTGCTTCTATTGACAATTATGTGTTTTCCTTATCTGATTTTTTTTTTTATTGA
This sequence comes from Inga laurina, assembly GCA_963855925.1. Taxonomy (NCBI): domain Eukaryota; kingdom Viridiplantae; phylum Streptophyta; class Magnoliopsida; order Fabales; family Fabaceae; genus Inga; species Inga laurina. The sequence continues at coordinate 38,153,583 of OY979713.1, forward strand.
CAAAGATTATCAAAGTGGACTGCTTCTTTAACTAATCATAAGTTTATCTCAACTTCATGGTCTTACTGTTTCCTTTATTTAAACAGGGATTTGAGTTCAGTTGAGTTACGTTGAAAATTTTTTAAATAAGGAAAGCAATTTCTTAAACGATGGAATTGTCAAGATGATCAACTATAGCCATTTTGCTTTTTTGGTCAAATAGCTTTGAAGATACAGAGTTCAGCTTGGTATGCTGACCATATGTCATTCACTATTTGACTAATTAGTTGTGATTTACCTCTATAAACTTGATAGATTTTCTTCTGACTAGTTGCTATACACTTGTAATTTGACGTTTAAAGGTCTTTGATCCTGATAATTGTTTAGTCTTATACCCTACCCTTCTTACCAAAAAGTATGAACTAGATGGCTCAAAAAGCTTTTAACTTTATGATCGGCTGTGGTAAGATGACAGATAGAATACTTTTGGAGCTGTTGGATAGTGTGAGGTTGCGGGCATCTTGGTTATTCATGGTGATGTTTTGCTGTTATTATAAGACTAACATCGGTTTAAAGAAGTTGTTTTATGCTCTTTAGATCCCAAGAATGGGATGATCTTGTACTTTATGGTCAAATGTCTTGTTAGCATTTTTGCTTTGGGTTGGAATTGTTTTCTTGTTGAGATTTCCTCTCATTTTGAGATTAAGATGAGAGTGACCCTTTGGGCTTAGAAGAAAGGAAAAAAAACGAGGGCTTGTTCCTCTGTGATTTCTTCTCTTCCCTTTGAACTTTACATGAAGAATAAATGAAGGAAACATGATATAAAGCTTTGTACTTGGTTGATGGAGCCTTCTATTGTATCTAACGTGTTGCCTTTCTTGTCTAAATATTAAAGATTCAATTAATAACATGACAGAGGTTAGTAGTAGGTGACTGCAATTATCAAATTGACTTACTTCACTATCATGGATTGCTTTGAGTCAAAATAATCTCTGGACTTTGGAGTTTTATCAAAGATTCCTGATCAAGTGGTTAGAAGTATAATTCTTTTCAAGTTTCAACACAAGATACTGCATGTGCTGTGTCCAGACTTAAAATCCAATGTGCTTTTGTGAGTGTGTCTTGGAGATTTAACAAAGTATTCATGAGCCGACAGCCGCTATGCTCGATCGCTCGTCTTTCTCTTCTAATTTTGTTGTCAATCGATTTATGTCGTAGTCTCGTAGATGATGTACCAAAAAAACTATTCATGAGCCTTCACTTAACAATTAAACCTCATAAATCATTGAGGCAATTTCAGTTCAAGTGATTGCCGAAGACTTGGAGAAGTTATTTATACTTGAGATTTTTCCTTTGTAAAATTTTCTACTCCCTCGGGTCCGGTCCTAAATATAGGACATAGTTTGTAGTGTAATTTACACTACAAGCTATATCCTATATTTAGGACCGGAGGTAGTATCTTGATTCTGAATCACCGTGAGTGAATAAATCATGAGGCTCACTTTCTCTTGGTCTAACTCTGATTTTTGGTAATTCACAGCATCCGGTCAGCAGGAGTGACTACGACAATGTGATCGGAGCCTTGCCTTATCTTAAAGTGAATAGACAAGCTACGTAAGAGCTTGTATGTTTGTTTGTTGTAACTTCTTTTTCTTCTTGCGAATTGCTTCCCATTTTTTACCTTCCAAAGAAAGTGATGTAAGCTTGTGATGAGAACCGAACACTTGCTTGAATTGTTTCAATTTTCAAATAATAATCATTTTTTTATTCCCTTATTATATCAGCACATCATTACATTTCAGTTCAGACTAATCATCCAGGGTAACTTGAGCATCTTTATGCATATTGCTCATAATTTGTGCAATGACTGAGTTATAAATAGTACATTTTAAATTTTTGGAAAATTCCAGAAAAAAAACTTTAAAATTGTAAAATTCCAAATCAGGTATTTCTCAAAAAATAAGTTGAGAATTGCTTATCAAGTTTTGACATTTTCTAATCAACTTTTGGTAAGAAACCTGATTTGGAATTTTATAATTTTTAAGTTCTTTTTAAGGGATTCTCCCTTAAATTTTATATTTTTATATTTTATCACAACTAACAATTAGATATTGCATCTTTTCATTGCTCAAAATTTATACAAATATGTTGCATCATTCCTGATTTAGCGTGAGTTATTATAAATTTAATTTTTATATTGATTAGTCAGATAATCAAATATTCATATTTGTAATACATAATCTTTATTTCTTTAACAATTCCTATTTAACTTCTCTAGTAACATACCAAAAAGTTAGAGCCAGAAAATGGACTGGGCTGGCCCTTCACGGGTCAGGGTTAAACGGGCCAATCCATTTAGGTCCGACTATTACAAAACCTCTATTTTCTGAAGCCCATCCCTTTAGCACTCGTGCCTCAGGCCTATTTAATCCCCTTTCATTATATTTTCATAGAGATAAAATTTATAGAATAAAATTCTTAATTTAACATATAAATATTATCAAAATTAAATTACAAACACTAAGAAAATATCACAAATTTATCCAAATAATTATTTAAAAAATAACTAGTATATTTATTTGGTCTAGGTGCTATCTTTCACCGGAGATGCATTTTTCTCAAATGGATCGAATTAATATATTGCAACAGTAGCTTGCTAGTGAAAAAAATAAATTAAACGTATGGAAATAATATTCTTGTTGTTGAGACAATTGCTTGAATTTATATCTCCCCAAGTAATGAATTGATTTTGGCAATTTATACATGTAGTACTCATTTGCGTTTATAACTCTCTTATTAAATGGCTGACATATCTGCTTAAAAAAAATATTAAAGTTCTTAAAAGGTCGGTCCTCAAACCTATAGGATCAGCTTGTTTAAACTCGTGGCTCTACAAAACAGACTCTTTTATACCTAAATCCTTCTTAATATTCTAAATCATAAGTTTAACCTTGACTACAAAGAATTTAAACAAGCCGACTTAATAGAAGGACTCAGTCCGTTTTCCCAATACAAAACAAAACAATTTAAAAGTATTCAAGCCCTATCGAGCTGCAGCTTCTATGCTACAAAAGCCGAAAACCAGAATAAAAACGTGCCAAAATTCTTATTAGTGTTTATTTGACGAGACTAGGCAACAACGTGTCAATCACCATCAATGTATAAACATTTACAAGACATTATAGTATTCACTAATTTACTAATTTCTGTGAATTGTTAACATCGACTCTTGTTACAGCAATTTCTTGAGCTAGCCTGCTTCCTTTTTCTCCTTTTTCTTTGAAAAAAATTACAATTTTTTTTCCGAACCAAAGTTTAGACAATAAAGAAACTGATACTATCAGCGAAAAAATTCAATTTAATCTTGTGTGTGTGTATTTCTTACCTTATAATCTCTAGTGTATTGATGAGAAAAAAATACATATATAGTTTGTTTGATGTCAATATCATCAATGAGTTTGTATAGTTTTTACGCGGTGTATGATTTAATAATCATGTTTGGGGTTTTATTTCTTGCGATTGTGACAATGGAAGATGTTGATGGTTTTGGCCTTATACGTTTATAACCTGTAAATATAGTTTACATTTTCAAATTCACCTAACTCAGATGAAACTTCTTTCTAGATTAGGTTTCTCACATTGTCTTTTTTTTTTTTTTTAATTTTTTTATTATCTCATATTCACCATTAGATTATAATAATATATGGTTTAGATTCAATTTTTTATAAAATTATTTTTATAAACATAAAATATGATATATACCCTTCATATTTGCAATCTATTAAAAATAAATAAATTTTAATTTATAAAATATAATAATAATTTTATCAAAAATTAAATCTAAACCATTCATTTCATAATCTAAGGGTAGAGATGAGATGATGAGAAGATAATGAGAGTATCATCTCCCCAACTTGGGTGATCCTAACGCTTTGGATATTTTAAATTTTTAATGGCATGGTATAAACTAAAAACTTGAATTTAAAATCATTTGTGTGCTAGTTTGATATCATTTTTGGACACCCCAAAAGTGTTTATTCATGCAAATTAAGACAAATCTCCTCTCATATACTTACATCATATATTGTAAATCATGATTGAAAATCTGTTTTTGAAGGCTTCAATCGTTATTCCAAACAAGTACAGTGTTTTTCACTCTAATGACTTGTCCATACCATATTTTTGATATAGCTATATCTGACTGAGTTAGTAAGCTATGAAATTGATTTTGTATTATATTTGTTTATCACTCCCTCCATTACTTAATATAGGATTTGATCAGGGAGTTTATCTTAATTCTAAATATAAAATATAATTTTTATATTTGTCAATCTTTTTGTAATTCTTTTTTTTTTTTGAACAAATAATTTATTTTTATTGATGCTCCCTCAACAATAATTAAATAAGAGAAAATAGAGGAAATTGTTGAAGATGGATAGGATGTTTTAGAAAAATCATGTTATATTAACTAACTTAACCAACTTTCATAATTTAATCAAATTAGGTAAATAAGTCTTATATTAAAAACTGGAGTTAATATGTTATAAAATAAATATGACAAAATGAGAGGATATGTCCTGAGTAGTTATTTATATATGAAGTAATATGAATTATGAATAGAAGGACCAACTTTTGAATAACATTTTAAAAAATAATTGTGCCAGTGATCTTTTTATTCAATTATGGCACAAATGTAAACAACTTCAGCAATCTAGGAGATGGTGTAATTTATCCATTTGATCTCAAATGTTTGAATATAAATTCTAAAACCCTGACCAAAAGGCTAGAGCTAGAATGCATAGCCAGGTTAAAGAACGAGGAGTCAAAATAAAAGGCACACATAATACAAAGTTTATATGAATCTAAGATAAAAGATAAGTAATATCTATACAAAATGAAAAAAGGTAGAAACCAAGGGGTCATGATCTTTGCTAGTCCTCCTGTCTCCACTCCTGAGTCAAATTGTGATATTTGGATTAATAAGGTCATATTAAAAAATGATACTTATTCCGATCTTAAATATAAGACAGGGTTAACTTTTTTTAGAGAAATTAAGAAAGCTAAATAAGTTATTTAATCATATCATATGTTGTGTATCCTTAAATTATATATCAGTTTATTAGTTAAACTAATTAGTTTGGAGAAAAAAATAAAAATAAAAATACTCTAAATTAATTTAATTTGCTTCCTTAATCTCTCCAAAAAGATCAACTTTATCTTATATTTAGGATCAAAGAGAATATAATAATTATTAACTATAAGTTTTGGCATCAAAGTTATGGTTATATCAACAATTTCATATACTTTCATTTTATAGTTGGCATGTATTGACATTATGTTTCATGTTTGTACTCATAAAATGGGGGGGGGGGGGATTTCATACCGTACTCCTTCCAATATAAATCATTTCTAATAATTTATACTATAATCAAGAAGATGTTTAAAACTCATTATGTTTTAAAAGTAACAAAGCTTTCAACTTTTATCAACACATCATTTGAAAACATAAATCAACATTAAATAATAGTAACATAAAAATATTTAATAAATATTCCATATAAAAAAGAAAGAAAAAGAACTTTGAATTTGTGAAATTTCAAATTATGTATTTTCTAAAAAATGAATTGTGAATTGCTTATCAAATTTCATCATTCCCTTATCAACTATTGGTAATAAATTTGATTTAGTATTTTAAAATTTCAAAATTCTTTTTCTATTTTTTTCCCTATAAAAAACCCCCAAATTCTATCACTTAATTGCATTTATAAAGTGGACAAAAGAGGGTGTACAAGACATATGAAACTTGATGAATGTTATATTATTCCATGAATCATGAAAAATAAGTTATATTATTTATTATTTATAAACCATATACCTAAACAGCATATGAAAAATAGGTGATGACCAAATGCTTTACTATTTAAATTAGCCACATTCATGCATGCATACATTTTTTTTAGAGAAAAAAATGGATTAAATGCATACATTTCATTTGATTATATGGGAAGAGTGAACCTCACTTTAATTAGGCAAAGGGTAGGCACAGTGATATTTTTGTTCAGGTTTAATTAACATGACAAAACCATCAATTAATCCTTGTTCATACCAGATTTGTTTTCTTGGCCGGCTGTTAATACAATATTTTTACTATATATAATTTAATTTTTTAACTTAAATAATGCTAATCCAATTATGGCAAAAAAACTTAAGAAAGTAATTCCGATCCAATTTTTTTCCTTAAAAAATGCTCTTTTTATTTTGGCCGTCAAATTAAAAAAGATAGACAAAAGTCACAAAACCAAACACTGACCCGCCGTCATTTAAAGTGAAACATAGGACCCACATATGCCCATCAAATCCCACGTCCCGACAAAGCACGACAAAATGACAAAAACAGCCAAAGTTATGTTTAGGAACGTGGCACATTTTAATTGGTGAGACCATTGATGGCATGGTGCTCGTGAAGTATACAAGAATTTCTCCAACGTGCCTGCGGTTAATCATCAAATCAAATTTTATATATATATATATATATTGCCAAAGCAACCTTGTTCTTCTTATTAATATCAGGGTTTTTGGAATCTCCGGTCTTTTCCATCACAGCTCTTAATTCGTGGTCCGAAGCTTGGGCTCGTTGAAATCCTGGCATTTATTCGCTGCTCTTTGGTTGTTTCTTGCAAATATTGATGGTTCAGCTGATGAAATCCGGGAAGCTTCTTTCAGACCGTGAAACGGCGCCGTGCCGTGACAAGATATCGGTGAAGTTGGAGATCGAGGACCCCCTGGAAGAAGAACATGGATCCCTGTGCAAGCGTATGAAACCTTCATCTGATCAATTAGAGGTATGGATTCAGTTTATTTTAATTTCGTTTTAAGTTTCTTTGTACAGGTTTTCTTTTAATTTAATTTAATTTAAGTTAATTCAAATTCACGTTTCTGCTTGCACATTTTTAATTTGAGCTTGTTTGGTTGCTGATAATGATCTGAAATTGTAATCAACACCGGAAGATCGTGTGTATGGTTTCCTGTAATTGTTGTCCAGCATGAGATAGTTAAATTCCTTTAAATAATCGAAAATTAGAAAGCAGCAATAATCATCCAGGAAACGAGTTAAGATTTTTTTTTTTTTTTTTAAAGGAATTACTGAAGAAAATTTTCGATTGCTCACCTTTTTAGTATTCAGTTCATATGCATTTTTTCCCGGCTACATTCTAGTGGGTGACGCTGATACTTACTTACAATCCTATTCTCCAAGAGTAGGATGTCTTCTATAAAGAGTATGTTTTTTTGATTCTATAAAGAATGTTTTTGTAAATATGCTTTAATTATTTCTAGGAATCTGTAATGAGACTTATACTTGGCAAAACAAATCTTGAAATTGAGACCTATAATAAGGAATGGACAGAATATATTTCTGATAGATATCTACAAAGTAGTATATGGCATGCCTTAGCTGTCTTTTGGTCTTGGTTGCGTAAGTTACTTAACCAGGTATGTTTTATCGCAAATTGAATAGGGTTTGAAAAATGAACCGTGGTAAATGTCACTTACTATAATTTTATATTATATATTGATGATATATTCTTGTAATAGTATGTGGCCATGTTTCTGTACTATATTTAAACTATTTATGAAAGACCTGGCGTAATTTCAATGGTGATAAAATCTTCCTTTTCCTTTTCTTAAACAAGTCTCGCTCACACAAGTTCACTTACCAATATGAACATCTAATGGTTTGAATATGCGAGGTTTGGTAGTAAAGATGTTGCCGTTAGACTCAGAGGTCATTCTCAACTGCATATTTATATGGATAAGATATTAGAATATGCACTTTGATTACAAGCACAATTTTAAATCCTTGTATTACTTTCTAACTGGGGATTTTTGACTCCAATCTCTAGGATGTAAAGGCTTTGTTGTTGTTGTTATTTGAAACTTCTTTTCATTTTATACATGATCTCTCCAACTGGTTAGCAACTGAGTGCTTCAACAAGTGCATCTATCAGCTCTCCTTCCTCATTCAATATTCTCAATGAGCCTTGCCCTTTGGGTTTGCGGTTGAGGAAGAGCCCTTCACTGTTAGATTTGATCCAGATGAAGCTTTCTCAAGGCAGTGTATCGATTGCAAATGCACAAAATGAAACTGTAAGCTCTGGAATGAAAAGGGAGAGTGAAGGTGTTGCTGCACCTAGCACCACTGACAAGCTCAAGGCTTCAAATTTCCCAGCTACGCTTTTAAGAATTGGTTCTTGGGAGGTATGTTTAAGACACCACGTGTCAGTCTTGAATTTGGACAATCTACCTTTTCCATTAATTTGGCCTGGCTGACAATTCTATCTGTTGCAGTATAAATCAAAGCATGAGGGTGACTTAGTGGCAAAGTGTTACTTTGCCAAACATAAGCTTGTTTGGGAAGTCCTTGAAGGTGGGCTTAAGAGCAAAGTAGAAATTCAGTGGTCAGACATCATGGCACTTAAGGCAAATTGTACTGACAGTGGACCTAGCACATTGAGTGTTGTGGTAACTTATAGCTTGTCACTTATTGTATAGATACAAAGATTTATGCTGGGTAACATTTCAGTGAGTCATTGGTCCGTTTGTGTGTCGCAGCTTGCTAGACAACCTCTTTTCTTCAGGGAGACTAATCCTCAGCCTAGAAAGCATACATTGTGGCAGGCAACGTCTGATTTTACTGATGGACAGGCTAGCAAGTGCAGGTATACTTTGCATTCACTGTTATCCTCCAATGTGTGGATATGGGGCTTCTCTTTCACGTTTTGGTATTAATTGGACAACCATGAAGGATATTTCAGTTTGGTAGGAAATATGGCATTGTATTGACATTGAATATCGCCATTCTAAAATATTAACACCTATTTAGATTGGGAATTCTGAGAATGCTGTCCTGTCATGCATAGTTAGAGAATTCCAGGTGCAATATAGTCTTGGCACTTTTTTAAAGGGTTCTTTCTGTTATCTGAAGTGATGCCACAACAATATATGCTTTTTAAACCACTTTTATTAAAGTGTTAATTTTTCATTGCAAGGCTTTTTTTCTTACATATAGTAATCTAAGTTTGGCCAAGGATTGTACTTTTCATTAAGGTCTTTGCTTTCCTTCATTTCTCAAGGTTGTAATGTTTACTCTTGTGGTATTTTTAGGCAGCATTTTTTGCAATGCTCCCAGGGGATGTTGAACAAGCATTTTGAAAAGCTTATTCAGTGTGATATGCGTCTCAATTTCTTAAGCCGGCAGCCAGAGATAATTCTGGATTCACCCCATTTTGATTCATGGCCTTCTGCTTCAGAGGACTCCAGCAACCCCAAAGATCTTGATCAAGTATCTGCTGCATCTTGTTTTCAGCAAAGGGGATCAGCTCATGCACCCCAGCCATCATTTGAGATTGAACATGATGATTGTCCTGGCCTGATATTGAATCATCAATCGCTAGAAGCACCTTCCCCCAGTTCAGGTACTAATGGAATTTGGCTTAAAATCCCCTCCCGTAAATTAAAATTTCCCTCATATTTCCAAAATGCCCTTGGACTATGAAAGTAAGACATAAAAAGAACAGCTACACAATAACATCATCAATTGGCACCAGTATGCTGTTGTAACTTTTCATAGTCAGAACACAATGGAAAGGAAATCCCATATTCTTTCCAGGAAGACGTCTGTTACCCATGCATTTTCAGATGTATTAGGAGCTCTACACGGTCTGACTTGGCAATTATGATTTCCCATATCTATATCTCCCTTGCATGCTAGTGCCTAGTGGATATGATGTGGATTTCAATAGACATTATGTCTACATGCATTGACTAACCAGTTGACTCATTTCTGTAACTTTTTACTAATCCATTTTTGCAGGAGGCCTTTGTATATCTAATAATGAGACTTGTCTGTCTTCATGCATGTTTTTGTGTCTTTTTTAATTAATCATTTCCATCTTTCCAATATTAAGTGGTGAACTTTTGTGCAATTGAAGGGAGTGGAAGTTCTGAAACTGATAATAAGGGCCAAATAAATTTGGATCAGATAGTATTTCCTGGACTCCGCCCTTCTATGTCGATGAGTGATTTTATGAACCATGTCGAACAGTGCCTTTCAGAACAAATAACCTCTGGAAATCCATCCTTTTCCATTGGAGGGCCAGAGTACAAGGATATCCTTGAGGACATCACGCAGCATCTGCTCAACGACAATCAAGTTACAGCAGCCTCGGATGAGAAATCACTAATGTCAAGGGTCAATTCTCTCTGCTGCCTTCTGCAGAAGGACCCTTCAGCTGTGCAGAACTCAAATATAACGGAGTCATCCGCTACTCAGCGCTCTGGAGGTGGATCAAATATTCAACTTAACCACGCTTCTGTATCAACACAGGACAACAAAAGTGCAACAAATGTCAAGGTTTCTTCTGAAGAGGACACAAAGGATGTTTCTGATGATAAGCAGGCATCCAGTATGTCCAGGAAAGATTCGTTCGGAGATTTGCTTCTCCATCTCCCTCGAATCACATCTCTTCCAAAGTTCTTGTTTAACATATCAGAAGAGGATAGTGACAGTCGAGCCAGATAGTTATTCTCATGTTTGACATTTGTCACTTCTCTAAATGGGCAAGAATGGAGCTGCATGTGTAAGATTAATCTGTACCCTGGGAAACCATTAGGATTTTGAAAATTTGTTTTGATGAGAAATCCAGTGGAATCCCGCTTGTAAAATATGTGTAATATAGTTGTTTACGCTCTACTTTTCTTTTTTATTTCTTGCCATCTCTAATTAAATCTCAGTTGTGCAGTTATATTCTTTTCTGGGTGACATTTGTAAATTATGAAATCTATATTGATTACAATTTACAAGCATAGTGCTACAATTTTATTTTCAAGATTTTGTGCTGCTGCTACCAGAAATTCTATCTAATTTCATACACATTTGATTTCATGTATGAAGTTTACAGTTTGTGACGCAAAGTCATACACCCCTTCATCTTCCTTGCTTTTGCTTTCATAGGGTACATATATCATATCATTTGAAGGGGCATAAAGTGGGAAGCTGAGACTTTGGTACAAGGTAAGGGAAGGTAAGAAGAGGGAGAACTGGGAGAGGATGAGAAAACTTGATTTTCTGCTGTTTTCCATAAAAAAACTTATTGAAAGTAAGGTCTCTTGAGAAAAAAATTGCATATTCATAAGGTAAAGATAGCAATTTATATTTACAAATCTATTTTTCATATTTCTAAGTTGAGTTTCGTTATTTATAAATCAAATAAGTAGAACTTGTAAAAAAATTGAATTTTTTATGACTTCTCTATCTTTAATTTTTTTTCTGAAATCTATGAGTAGTTTTTCCTTAGGGTGGAAGGACAAAAGAAAGCTACATTGGCCTTTTACTATGCATAGGCACATAATTTGGTATTGTATTTTCCATAATTTGACCAATATATAGAGCACGTACTCTAGTATTTAACTGGGCAAAAAAAAAAGTACTTTAGTATTTAAAAGTTAATCCGACTTCCTACAATTAATATATATTATAAAAATGAAAAAAGAGTTTTTTTATAGAAGCTCAGAGTGAAAACTTGTGGGTACTACTCAGAATAGTCGATATTAGTGAGATGAGTCTCTCACTAGCTCGGGGGAAAGCATGAGGGAGAAGGCTTTTAAAGGCTTTATTGTGGTGGGACCTTGTACTGATAGTGATAAGATCCCTAATTATTAATCATTAACTAGAGTGGGGCGATGCATGGCCCTTTCAATTAGAAAGGTGAATGGAAATTAATGTTTTAAAAATCACATCGGATATTTAATCGGATAGATCAAGGGTGATGATTCATCCGGTTGGATGGATTGAAATAGAGGGAGAGAGAAAGAGACGGGGATAGGGTTAAATAATTTAGTATTTCTATATTTCATAGTAGGGGTGTCTAAAATGTCCCGGTCCCGGTCCCGGAATTTTGATCCAGGAATTTCCCGTCCCGGCCGGGACTGGGATCGGGAAAACAGGGACAGGGATTTAAGGGACCCAGGACCGGGACCGGGACCGGTCACATACCTTGTGATCCTGGTCCCGGTTTTTTTATTTTATTTTTATTTTTTTTTAATTTTTTTTCTTAAAAACTAAGTTATTATTTTATTTTTGTATTTTTTATCCCATAATTTAAGTTATCATTTGATAAAATGTGTATCACATATTTAGTTGGAGTTAAATTGTATATATTGTGATACTAATCCTACTATATAACGTATAAAAATAATAACAAAAATGATGAATGTGACCATAATAATAATAATAAAATGTTATTCTTAAATTCTAGATCGATTTGTGTGATTATTATAGTCTTATTAGATGTTAAATAATTACTTTAAACACTAGATTATAGAAAATTTAACTAAAATAATAATATTTTTTAAATTTAATTTTTTTTAAAAAAACCGGGATTTCCCGGTTTGATCCCGGTCCCGCTCGGGATTACCGGGACCGGGATGCAATTTGCATCCCGGCCAAAAATCGGGACCGGGACCGAGAGTGGTGGATCCCGGTCCCGGTCCCGGTCCCGATTTTGAACACCCCTATTTCATAATATATGTCTGAATATAAATAATTCTGGCAAAAAAGAGTCAGAATAAGGATATAAATGATGTATTAATAAATTATAAAGAAATCAAAATTTAAATGGATAAAGGCCACTTTTACCCCGGAAGTATTCCCTTGGGGCCAATTTTGCCCAAGAAGTTTCAAATTTGGAATAATTTTGCCCTTGTGTTAGTTAACCGTTAGCTGGGGCAAATTTGCTCCAAATTTGAAATTTCTAGGGCAAAATTGCACCTTAACCCAATGACCGTTAGTTGGGCGCATCGAACACCATGCGACGCGCTGTGTTCTTCCATCCGTTGAACCTTACCTCCGGCTGAGCCAAGGTGGGCAGGTTGTTAAACAAAAGAGAGAGCTCTTCCTGAGGCCCTTGCCAACGTCTCCGGACTCACTAACATTATTGTCAGCTGCCACGTCCCAATTCAGGAATTTTAACCCGATTCCCTTTTGAAGTACACGTGTTGCACGCTATCAGACGAACTTCCCCCATCTCTAAGGATCAACTAATTCATGTGTAAGTACCGTTCACATAAAACATTTCCTCTCTTCGGCCTTCAAAGTTCTCACCTGAATATTTGCTACTACCACCAAGATTTGCGCGAGCCCGGGTGGAGCAACCGTCAATGCAGATTTTGGTAGTAGTAGCAAATATTCAGGTGAGAACTTTGAAAGTCGAAGAGGGGAAATGTTTTAGGGAAAATCCCTATAAACTACCTTTGAAATATGCAAATCCCTAATCAGTACATTAAAATCCAAAAATCCGGATCAGTCATGCGTCAGTACGGATGAATAGTGCGGGTGGCGCCAAAAGACCATTTTGCCCTTCAGCCCTCATTCTCGCCACTTCAAAAATAACAACACGGGGTTCTTAATTAACAACTCCGGATTCTTGATTAACAACTCCGTATTCTTGATTAACAACTCCAGTTTCATCTTTTTACTTTCACAATAACAACACCGATCTTGTTATTATCAACTCCGGATTTTTTATTAACAACTCCTCTTTATTCTTCCACATATTCGCATCTCAAAAATATAGTGTTGTTAATGTAAAATACGGTGTTATTATTGGACTTGAAACTTAAATTATGAAGTTGTGAAACAAGAAATAGGAGTTAATGTAGAATAGGGTATTGTTAATAATAACACTGGTGTTGTTATTGTAAAAGTAAAAAGATGAAATGGAATTGTTAATCCAGAATACGGAGTTGTTAATCAAGAATCTGGAGTTGTTGATTAAGAGGGTCTGTTGTTAATAAAAAAAGAGGTGTTGTTATTGGCCTTGAAACTTAAATTAGGAAGTTGTGAAATAAGAATACGGAGTTGTTAATCAAGAATCAGGAATTGTTAATTAAGAACCGCATGTTGTTATTTTTGAAGTGGCAAGAATGATGGATGAAGGGCAAAATCGTCTTTTGGCGCCGCCCGCACTGTTCATCCGTACTGACGCGTGACTGATCCAAATTTTTGAATTTCAATGTACTGATTAGGGATTTGCATATTTCAAGGGTATTTTATAGGGATTTTTCCAATGTTTTATGTGAACGGTACTTACACATAAGTTAATCGATCCTTAGAGACGAGGGAAGCCCGTTTGATAGCATGTGTAATATCCCAAATTTTGGGATTGGAGGATTGGGAATAAGCCTAAATTGAGTGGACTACTAAGCCCCGATTTAGTAAATGTCTCAAATCTATTATCTAATGTTCCTTATATCTTTAGGGCATTAAAGAAAATAAAATGGTTAATTTTGAAGAAAGTGATTATGCTTACGGTGAAATCGCCTATGAGGCAGTGAGGTTGTCATATGATTTTGTATGCCCAAATGATGGGTAAAAATTATGAAATTTACAGGATGAAAGTAGACGTCTGAAGCTTTAATTTGATAGGTCATATGAATCAATTAGAGCTATACACAAAAAGATATGAATTTTTGAAGTTAGCACAGAAAAACTGTGAAACTTCTGCAACAATATGCAAATATTGAAATTCTGGGAATTTTGTGATTCCATTCAGCAAAATTATATATTTTTCCTTGAAACTAGACTCAATAAGGGTTTTATAGGCTTTGGAATCACTCCAATCCAATTTTTCTAGAATTAGTTATGATTTTTCAAAGTTTGGGCAGAAATCTGCCAGAATTTTGTAAAAATCCAAAAATTGGGAAAATTAGTTAATTAAATGGGGACATATTATTAAAATCTTCTTCTTCTTCCCTCAGCACCAAAACTGACGTGCTTTATGCAGAAAATAGAGAGAGGAGTTGAGAGAAAAATAGAGAGGAAAAAGGAGAAATCTCACAAGATAAGTCGATTTCTTCGGTGAATTCGTACCTAACGTGTGTAATCCTTCTCCTAAGCTTCTCTTCTATGTGATGTAAGGTATTTGAAGCACAAATCTTGGTGTTTTGAAGTTAGGGTTTTCAGCCACTTTGAGAAAAGCTAGTGGGAGCTTGAGGTAACTTTCAAACTCTTGTGTATTGACTATTCTAGCTGCTGAGGGCAATTTAATCGGTGAAATTTCGCCGGATTACCATTGATTTTAATCTTTGAAAATGGGTATGTGGGGCTGTTATGCTGCCCAAATTGGTACTAAATGGTAGTTGTAACCTAATGGAATAGTCAATAAAGTAGTTAGGAGTAGAAAGGAACGTGTTTACGGAGCCGAAACCGAAAAACCACAATTTTCCCCTTAAAACCTATATATTTCGGTCAGCATTGTAAATGGGTCTTAGAGTTGGATTTTCAATGATTTGATAGTTCCATTGAGTTTAGGAGCGAAAATTAGGTGGGGTTACAGTTGAGCACTTTTTCGGTAAAGGCCGAGAAAGCATAATTACAAAAATGCCCCTACAACCCTAAAAGTAGGGCTGTCAAGGGAAATTTCATAATTTGACATTGAATTTGATAATTCCGAGTCCAAAAATGGATTCCTTGGGCGAAAATATGTTAAGATAGCCCAGGTTAGAATTTCAGAAAAAGTACAGCCGGACCGTGGTATAGCGGGGCCGGGCCGAGTCCCGGGGGTATTTTAGTAATTTTTCAAGATAGACTCATATAACCCCCAGAAACACTATGGAAGTGTCTAAATAGTACATTTGACATTGTAGGATCGAATATGGAGCTCCGAGCTGTTGACACACAAATCGAGGAGAAAGATTTGGAGGTAGGGACTTACCTTACTTGCATGTATTTGATATCTTTGCTTGAGTAATGATGTATGTGATTGCTTTACTTGATTGTGTAGAGCATATTTGAATAAATGAAGCTCTGTATTTGTTTTTGCTATGGCCATAGTCTTGTTGTATGAAACATTGAGCATGCAGAAATGTCGTTATGGGGCATACATCTAGATAAAGCTAACATGTCATACACATAGCATCAATCATGCATGCATTATGGTATCTGTTTCTTACTGAGATTCTCTTAAATCTCACCCTTCCCTACCAACAATTTAGACAGGAGGCGACAGAAGATATGCAAACAACAATGCAAAGTACCGTACGAGGGGATTACAGGAACGAAGATGGGAAGAAGTCTCCGTTTCACTGGGACGAGTTTAGACACCCAAATAGCCTTGTGCAGATACCTTAATCATAAGTATCATGTACAAACCCCTATGGGGAATTTATGTAATCATGCACATATTATCAGTATAGTTATGTTATTCCTGTGTTGCCTACTGAACCACATATCATTTTCCGTAAATACTCTAGTAAAGTTGAAATTGAGATAAGGGCGTGCCAGCATGCAACACACGTACTTTGAAAGGGAATTGGGTCAAAAATCCTGAACCTGGACGTGTCAGTTGACAGTAACGTTAGTGAGTCCTAAGACGTCGACAGGGGCCTCAAAAAGAGTTCTTTTTTCTGTTTAACAGCCTACCCACCCTGGCTTAGCCGAAGGTAGGGTACAGCGGCTGGAAGAGTACAGCACGTCGAGTGGTGGTTGATGCGCCCAACTAACGGTCATTGAGTTAAGGTGCAATTTTACCCCGAAAGTTTTAAATTTGGAGTAAATTTACCCCGGCTAACGATCAATTAACGCAAGGGAAAATTGTTCTAAATTTAAACCTTTCAGGATAAAATTGACCCTCAAAAAACTTTCGAAGTAAAATTAGTCTCAAATAAATACTTTTAAAATAAAAATGACCTTTAACTCAAATTTAAAATGCTGTTAAAATCTTCAAGTTCAAAAAACGCGGTTAAAACTTCAAATCACATCAGCACACTTTTTTCGAAGTCTGAAAAGCGAAAATTTTTAAACACACAAAGTCAGTTAAAGAGGTACTGTGCATGTAGATAAGAATATTATTTTCTCTACTTCATTTGAAACGATTTTCCTCCTCCTTCATTGTCTTTCTTTTTCGACTCCGGAAACCTCTTCTTTTTCTTTCTTTTTCTTCATGAAACTCAGGCGGACCGTTACTTAAAAAATCTGGTCCGGCTCAAGGATTAACTGTGATTTCCAGTCCAAAGGCGGGTTTATATCGGCCCAAAACAGCTAATCATAAAAGACGGTTTCTATACCTAACTCGGACGGCCTTCTGCTGTGGGCGACCGCCTTTTGCTCTGGGCGGTAGTCGAACCTTTCAATCCGGTTCAGTCTCAAAAACATTGATGGAAATGATTTTTTAAATTTGAAAAATAATTTTAATCATAATCATAAATTATTTGTAATTAATAATATCTGAATCCGCTATAAAACTTTAAAGTCATAAAAACATTCACTAAAATTGGTATAATATTAATTATAAATAAAAAAAATGGTGGTATATTTATTATCTTAAAAAATTGATAAATGATTTTAAAAGATCATGTAATTTACTCTTAAATTATGAATTATAAAGTTTGGCAAACTTTCTTAGATTAAATAATATATATAAATATTAGTATCAGGGAAAATAAATTAATTGAGAAGTTTAAATTATAGATAAGCAAATCAAAACTTTCCTTTTCTTTAAATTTGATGTAAGATACAGACATTTTTCATTTCATTTTTTAAAATATATTTCATTTTAATATTAAATATTTATTTAAAATATTCTTCATTGATGTAAACGTACAATTATACTTTTTTTTTTTTTTGCCATGAAACCTACAATTATACAAACATACAATTATATATTTATTTAAATAAAAAAATACTGGATTATATTTTAAAGACATCTATATCACGTAATCTTTTTTATAGGGTATATATCACATAATCTATGCTGCTTTATCAAGGATAATTGAAATGATAATTTATAGATAATGAGAATTTAAATTATAAAGTATATATATTAATAAAACATAAAACTTAAGTCAAATTGCTTATATAGATGAGGTTCATAGGTGAGCTGAATTTTAACAACTAACAATAGGATAATAATAAGTGTTCATATTAAAAATTTATAAATATTTATTTTAAAAAGGGTTAAAGTACTAAAATAATCTTTAAATTTTATAAAAAAAAATGCAACAGTAATCATAAACTATTTTTTAAAGCAAAAGTAACCATAAATTTTTAAAATTAGAGCAAAACCATTAAACCCAATCAATTTTCATATATAGATAATGAGAATTTAAATTATAAAGTAGATATATTAATAAAATATAAAACTTAAGTCAAATTGCTGATATAGGTGAGGTTCGTAGGTGAGCTGAATTTTAATAACTAACAATAGGATAACAATAAGTGTTCATATTAAGAATTTACAAATATTTGTTTTGAAAAGGGTTAAGGTGCTAAAATAATCTTCAACTTTCATAAAAAAAAAATACAACAGTAATCATAAACTATTTTTTGAAGCAAAAGTAATCATAAACTTTTAAAATTAGAGCAAAACTGTTAAACCCAGCCAACTTTCATATATTACAATAGGTTAATTAATTTTTTAGACCTTAAAGTTTTGACTCACTTATAACCAATGTTATGTAACCCGGACTGGATCGGCCCGGAAACCGGCGAACCAACCGATAAACCGATCCGGTCCCCGGTCCATTCCGGGTTACAATGTAAAAAAAAAATTTAAAATTTTCCTTTAGAATTTCATACTATAATTCTAAAATCTTCAATTTCTCATCGGTTTTGTCCCGGTTTAGCTCCGATTTGGCCCTGGTCTGACCCACTGACCCTTAACCCAGTATCCCGATTGGTTCAATACCCGATCCGGGTTTTAATACCTTGCTTATAACTCAGTCCTTGAACTTTTGACTTTTTTGACTCGCTTCCAACTTTTTAAGACCATCATTAATCTAAATATTTCAAAGTTGCAATAAAAAATAATAAGAATATTATATAAAAATTAAATAAAAACCATTTGGTTATTAATCTAAGGTAAAATCGTAAAAGGAGAAGAGGGCTCGGGCTTTCCGGTAACAGTATTTTAATCACACATGGAAACAATAGATCATTAGATCCTTTATGTTATGCTTATAATTTTGAAGGCCCTTTAATATAAGAAAATTGAATCTCACCTTATGCTTAAAAAAAGAGATTGAAGGATCTGTCATCGACGCTGTGGATAACCAATGAGGTTTTTGGAAAATAGAGACGAAGGGGATGCAAGTTGGTGGGGATGGAACACTATTTTTTTATTTGTTAGTTTATGTAAAATCCACCTAAGAAATGATTAATAGTATTTTAAAATTTTGTTGCCAAATAGGATGACTCAGAAACATCAGAGGCTAAGTTGCAAGTGAGTCAAAAGTCCAGGGACTGAGTTATAAATGAGTCAAAACTTTAAGGGCTAAAGATTAATTTTTCCCGTTGTAATAAATAGAAGTTAGTTGAGTTTAACAGTTTTATCCCAATTTTGATAATTTATGGTTATTATTGCATTTTTGATAAAAGTTGAGAATTATTTTAGCACCTAAACCCTTTTAAAAATTAAGAATACCAAAATAAAAAGTGTACCCAAGAATATTTAGAAATCCCAAGTTTAACCATTAATAATACCAAAATAACAAACGTCTCCATGAAAATTTACAAAACATAATTCATATTATAAGAGCTAATACAAAATTTTGCAAGTGTTCTTAGATGGATCTATAAGTGCACATATACTCATTTTGACAATTAATAATAGTAAAATAACAAGTGTGATTATAGAATTTTACCTAATGGTATAAGAAACTTGTCCTAAGTTTTGTCCCATATAAATCTCTGTAAATAAAAATAAATAATTAAGTCTAATACAAATTTCTGAAGAATTTTATCTGCGAAGTTTTTTTTTCATATTATGGATCACATGTGGGCCCTAATTTAAGGACTGAGCATCAATATCTATAAAAACACACAAGAACATTTGGTCGAATGAATGAACAAGATGAATATAAATGGATCCAAGTTTTATCTCTAAACTATTTAGCTTCTCTGTTGAAAATTATGTTTTAATATGTCCCAATCTTACACAAATTATCCAAATTTTAACCTTTTCATATGAAACAAACTTCACTAAAAAATTTATCTTCTGTTTTTTCTATAAACTAGTTAATCATTTTTATTGGTAAAAAAGTTTATTTTTTTATGAAGAAAACAGTTGATCTGTATTATTAAAGTGTTATTGAGTTATTGAGTTTTTTCTATAAACAATCATGTGGAAGATAGTCCAATGTCTCACTCTCAAAAAATGTATCAAAGTGTTATTGAGTTGTTCACCTTAAAAAATGTAAAAATTTTGTTATAAATATGAAATGGATACTCACTACAATCCTTAATATAAAATATATTTACGTAATTTGATTAGATTAAGGAAGTTAGTTGGTCAATATGACATATTTTTTAAAATACCCTAGTCATCTTCCTTAATTCCCTCATTTCTTATCCTTTTTTATTATTGTTGAGGGAGCATCAATAGGGGTAAATTAGGAAAATATTGACAAATATAAAAATTGTATTTTATATTTTTATATGTAGGATCAAAATTAACTATTTAAATATGTCTTATATTAAATATCAAAAGGAGTATATACTTGAGTCCCACAATTTTGTGCAACCATAATTATTAGCCCATAATATTTTAAGGTGGAAATAGAATGGCTAGGATAGCTATACTTTAAACTAAATAGGTAGGGGATTGCAACAAAAATCTAAAGCCTGAGCCTAAACTAAAACCTGCATAGATGACATTTTTAAGGTCTAAACCTAAATCTTCAAGATATCTACTTAGAATATAAGCTTTTAAATATGTTTTAAAGTCTATGCATCAAATTGTATATATAATCATTTGAGTCGATAAAAAAGCTTATATTATGTCTTTTAAACCTAAAATCCATTCTCATACAATTTATTTTCAAGATTTTGTGCTGTTGCTACCAGAAATTCTATCTAATTTCATACGCATTTGATTTCATGCATGTATGAAGTTTAAGGTTTTTCACACAAAATCATAAATCCCTTCATCTTCCTAGTCCTTGCTTTTATATGAACGTACATCACATCCTTTGAAAGGGCAAAAAGTGGGTCAGCTGAGGCTTTGGTATGAGGTAAGGGAAGGTACGGAGAGAGAGGTTGAAGAAAACTTGATTTTCTGCTGTTTGATATGTGTGAGAGATCAGCTCAAATAAGGGAGGCTCTTGTGTTTTTTTAATTAAAAGAGAATACAGGAACAATATGAGATTATAAATAGGATTGAATCCACAATCTTTCACTTATAAGGGAGTTTTTATGTCACTAGATTATAAAGTCAAAAGGGATGAAAAGTAAGAAATCTTTTTAAAAGAATGGGTTAAGGTTCAATTTTGTCTTGAAAGTAATCACTCAGGGCCATTGGATATCTGCAAGTTTTTCGAGAAACAATTTCATCTTGGAATTGTTAGAAAAAGAGCAAATTCACTTTAACAATTAAAAAACTAATATTAACTATTAAAAACTTGACGTTTTTTGTTAACATTTTCAATGACATGGGGCAAAGTTGCTATATTTTGGTTATTTCTAAGGAAAAATTGCTCCTCGAAAAAGTTTTCAGATAACCAGCGCTCCTAAGTGGTTACTTCTTGTGCAAAATTACACCTTAACCCTAAAAGAATTTGCATTAGTACTAATCACCTTTTTTTTTATTTGATTAAGGGTATAAATCCCTATGAAGATGAAACCATTTACCACTTCAATCAATAGTTTGTTAGAATCTATGTGAGTAAATGGTTTCATCTTCATGAATTTTAGTTAAGTTTTTAAAAGGAAGTTTGTTAGGAAGTTTAAAAATTATATAGCAACCAACTTCCTTTCAAAATTATATATCACATGAATTTTAGTGTTTAAAAATTTAATCCAACTTCCTACAATATATATGTTATATATAAAAACATGAAAAAAAAGAGGAGTTGATAATTACTGCTACTACTTATCTGCACAATTTAACAACGAACATAAATTGTCAAAGTAGAACAGACAGTTCATTGATAAAAAATATACATATCCACCTTTTTCTTGTTAGTAAATGTGATGATAAGTGTTTAGAGTAGAGTCGGGAAATTCAAGCCCGCGCTTTTGATTTAGAACCTGTGAAAGGAGTCAGATATAAAAGAACTAGTTAGCTTGCCAATTTTTTTTTAAAAATTTTATTAAATGAAAATAAGTCGAGTTTTGGTATGAAGAAAATAATTTTTAAAAAAAAATTAGAAATATTTTTCAAATCATATAGTGTTGCTATTTAAATATTTTAAAGGAAAAAATTGATTATATTCTTATTAAAAAGCTAAGAGAAACTTGTTGATGACATTATAGTTAGTTAAAAGTTTTCTAATTGATTTTTTTAAAAAAAAATTACTCAAATTTTAAGAATCTTTCATTTGGTTCTTAATATTTCCCAAAGAAATTTTTCCTTATGAAATATTGAAAGAATCATTTTTTTTATCTAAGGTGAACAAAGAGAATAATTTTTTTATTGTATTTGAAGAGGTTCAAATATTATGCAAACTGTATCAAAAAAAGAAACTAAGAACACACATTAAAAAATGAGAAAGTAGAGTTTATATCTCATGAAAAATTTTGTTTGAAGGCAAATGGTCACATATTCAATTTATCAAAAAATATAAAACATTTAATATTTTAAAAATATTCTTTTTAAATTAAAAATTGCATTTTTTTTAATTTAATTTCTTTAAAAACATTGTTAAACAAGCTTAAAGTCTGTCGGGCCGGCCCAAACCCTTGAATAAAAGGACCGGGCTTCAAAATATAAATTTTTTAAGGGAGTCAACCTAAACATGCTGACACATTTTCCCAACTCTAATTTAGAGTTGGGTTCCTATGTTTTGTTCTACGTTTGTGTCGCTACACTTTTTTGTTTTCCCAAATCCCAATAACACGAGGCAATGGCAATATGCACAACATTTATATTAAAACCTTCTTTTGAGAAAATATAATAATTGCTTTTATTTCTATAAAAGCCAAATAATTGTATTGCTTAAAAATAAGCAATAGGGTTGTAGGAAATTGGTGAGCCCAAAAAATGAAATGAAATTTTCTTTAAAAAAACATGAAACTAGGGAAATTACAATTTAAAGCAAAAGATGGAGGAATCATTTGAAGCAAAAGATGCAAGAATCTTCAGTGATGTCCTGATTCCCAAATTGAAATCGCAAGCACGAAGTGTGATATACATGACCACATGGGAAAATTGACGTTTCGGGATAAAGATCAGAATCCTCCTCCTCTACTTCTCCAAATGGTGTGAGTCCAACGTCTCTCTCACACAACATACACATATAATACCCCACTGCTTGTCTTTGGCTCTCTGAAAAATTTTAAAAAAGTCACAACGTTGCATTAAACCAGATATGTGTTATATATATATATATATATATATATATATATAGGCTGAAAAATTTATCCAAAGACATCCTCATATGTTGATCATACATACTTGCCATGATAACATGCAATATATATGTTTCTCTAGGGTTGTCTGGTATGAGAGATCTGGAGGGGAGAAAAAAAATTTTATGGGTTGGATTTTAAAAAATTGAAAAAGTGGGTTTATAAAATTTCAATAAAGATAAAAGAATAAAAAAATTTAATTTAAATTTTTTTATCCAACTTCTCTAATTTTTAAAAATCCAACTCAAAAAAAATTCCCTCGACTCGCTTTCTCTCCCTCCCCTTGTGCCAAATAAACCTTAAGGTACATTACATTACGTATATTGTCTTATAGTATTGTGCTCTTTCGGTCATAGTTTGTTGCGCAATACTATCTCCCACATTTAAAATAAGAGGTAGTATTACTAATATACATATGAATAGTGCTACTAATACACACACACACACACATATATTCACAAAACATAACTAATAAGCTCAAATATGATACTATAATGTAAATTTTTCACATGGAGGAAATATAACCAAGAAAATAGAGCATACCTTCGGATCTAATATACTGTGTGTCGGGCTCCACTACAGGTAGGTCATAGGGATCTTCTTCTTCTTCTTCTAAAGGTCTATTATGTTCAGGAGATTCTTCTGAAAGTCTGACATCTTTCATTTTCTGATCTTGCTGAACTTGAGAAGAAGATGAAGCATTAATGTTATTGGCTTCATTCTCATTAGGTTGAGCAAATCTTTTGTTTGTTTTTGTTTCATGGCTTTTGTTTTTTGAACCCTCTGAAGGCAGTCCCTGTTGCCTTGTGCGGCTAGATGATGAACTGTGGACTTCAGAGCTATTGCTCTTATGCCTTGAATTTTGACTGTGTTTATCTATAGAAACAAAGGGAAAAAAAAATGAGTGTGAGTTTTAGATAGTTTAAAAACACAATAATATATTGAAATGTAGTGAAATCAATGTATCAATATACTAAGGACCTAACTACTAATTCTCATAGACTAAAAAAATGATAATTAACTCATTAAATTAAATTTGTTCCAAATTGGTAAATTTATCTAGCGTTACCCCTCTTTAAATAACTTAGATTTTTTTTTTTCAACTTTAAAGTTTGAACCTTAATTAATAACAAGGGCAGATTAGGAAAAAAATAATTAATGCAGCAAGATGCCTTATATTTGGCATCTAATTGGTGCTTTATAATAAAAAGCTGAGGGAGTATAATATGAGATAATATAGCTACTCATTTTAAGGAAATTACTAACATATACATGCAAATTAAAGTTACATTTATATATTTCCCTTTCTTCGGCAGGCTGCTGCAGTACAGACATGATACGCGCACACACACACACACAGATATATATATATAGCAAGGGTACTGAATTTACCTGTTTGATTCCTTGAAGGAGAAGCTACATGCTCAACTTGATTATCTTTGCTTCTCACTCTAGTAGCAATTGGTGCATCCTCATCCTCCTCGTCCTCCTCCTTTTTACGACCAAATGGAGCACAAGATTTCCCAAACCTTTTTAGGTTTTTCATATTTGTGTGTTTAAAGGAATTTCTCTGTGCAAATTAACAAGTAGAAATAATTTTACTAATTAAAACGCTTGTTCAAAGTCCACGGCCATAGATTAATAGAATAATGATATATATAATACAATTCCAGGTCACAGTATATAATTCACAAGACAAATATTTCTACACAGAGAAGAGATTTGTGAAAGCCCTATAACTCAGTAACAAACCAGTCAGAAGGCCAAGTCACCTGAATTTTCAACTTGGTGTGACTGTGAAGAAATATTAAGATTATGATCATGTTCAACATGAGAGTGAAGTGATATGATTATCTTCATGATCTAACACCACAATTAGAGTAAATATAAAACTGAATATATATGGACGGTCGGCGCCAAACAAAAAAACCTAAATGCCGAGGTCCTTGCAACTTAACTAATAGTCCGTTCGTTTCATAATATAAAAAATCTTTTACAAGGAAATTTTGATCTAAAATATAAAAAGTGATAAGGTAATTAATGGTTCTTTTTTTCCACTTTTAATTTACCTCTTATATGAGAGAGAGAGAGAGAGAGAGGTGACAAATAATAAATACACGTTTAAAAATTACTCCCTCCGGTCCTAATTAAAATATAAATACTCTAAAGTAATTTAATTGGCTTCCTTAATTTCTCCAAAACAGTCAACTTTATCTTATAATTAGGACCGGAGGGAGTACTTACTTTAATACGATAAATGACTTAACTAACCTTCCTCGTTCGTGTTAATTAGTTAAGGAGGAGGCAGTATAATATAAGAAACAAATTTTTCAGTGACTTATCATTAACCCGAGAGGGACATATATGTTAGTCCTCCTAAGTTTATTGGACAAAAAAGAAGTAACATATGAAGGAAAACTGAAAATTACCAGTAAAATGAAGTCGATCAGATCAAAGAAACCCCAAATTTCTCGAACAAAATTTTATTCTATCAATGCATTCAATTTCACACCAAAAAGTTGGTGTTATAAAAAAAAAACAAATATAAATTAATCAGTCAGTAGTCTCTCAAACACACAGTGTAAATAAATAGAAACATTGGAGAAATCAAAATACCAAATACGAGAAAACACTAAAATCCCATTCAGAGAAGAAGGACCACGAGCTAGCCGGGGAGAAGAGAGTGATGAGAACCCTGTGGTGGGGTAGGACCTATAAATAATTTATAGGATCACTAATTATCACGTAATCTATGATATAATCACAATTCAAACTTAAGATGACAATTTACTGAGAATCATAATTTAAATTATAAACTAGATATATTTTATATTTATATATTTTGGTAAATAAAAATAGGTAATTAATTCTTATAATTAAATTTTTTCTTAAAAATGAATATACTTAAGTGATTTCATTTTATTTCATATACTATTTTTTTTTCCTTATCACGTGTGAGCCCTAACTTAAAACCAGGCAAGCCTTCGTCAAAAAAAAAAAAAAAACCGAGCATAAGCATCGATATCAATAAATATATAGAAGATTATTAATTTGTAACAAAATGTATTACTAACATTTCGATAATAATGTTATTTATTTTTCTTTTTTTGCAATGCACCTAATCAATACATATAATTAATATATTACGTAATATATAATAAATTTTATAAATATTATATTATTCACTTTTTTGCCATCTATATATATTCGCATATCATAAATATAATAGTATATGAATTATTTTTTTAACTATAAGTAAGACACATAACGATTTTAAATATAGTTTATATTTTATATTAATAACGGTATATATTATATAATTTCTCCATTTTTTTTTTAAAAATAGATCTATCTAAATTTTGGATTGGATTTCAGTCCCAAAAAAATTGTGAATTGGATTTAATAGATATATGCCAATCAACC
The DNA here is from genome assembly GCA_963855925.1 of Inga laurina. NCBI lineage: Eukaryota > Viridiplantae > Streptophyta > Magnoliopsida > Fabales > Fabaceae > Inga > Inga laurina. The sequence goes on from OY979713.1 coordinate 38,180,383, forward strand.
GTTTTATCTTCCTTATAATACCACTTGTTTTTACATTAAAATACAATGTGTATTGTGTTTGTTTGGAACAGCGATTGGAGTCTTTAAAAGTAGTTTCTCAATCGTGATTTATGATATACGAGATAATTATGTGAGAAGAGTATTATATTGACTTATGTGCATAAGCACTTATAAGCTTTTCATAAGTGATGTCAAACATGCTAATTGTCTGATAAAAAAACAAGGATGGATTTCAAGTCAAGTGTTTGGCTATATATACCTGACAAAAAGTTTGATGAAATAGAAGATTTACTGCTTGACTATTTGGCTATATTCCTCTGAAGATATAGAAATGGCAAAAATGAATAAGGGAGTAAAACGAAGTCAAATAAAAAAAAATAAAAAATCTTGTTTGGACAATGAATTCAATTTCAAAAAAAAAAAATCTAACAAATCTAAATTAATCAGCTACTCACTCAAATTGATAGTAATAGGAATTATTAATCATTAATTTTAATTAATAGTATTTATCAATTTGAAGAGAATCTACCTATGATCCTATCAGAACTGAATCCGTCATTATTAAAACTTTAAAAGTCTAAAAAACCTACCTAAAATTAGTGTAAATTGATATTTTGATTTATTCTTAAATTATAAATTATAGACTTGGGCACATTACCTTAGATTAAATATATATTCCCTCCGGTCTTATTTACAAACAAGAGTCTGATAACCAAATTAAATGATCTAAGAAAGCGATTAAAATTAGTTAAAAATAATAAATATGTCTTGAAATAAACTTTTTTTCAAATATGCCCTTATTTATAAGGGGTAAGTAAGAGAGAGAAATATAGTAAACCTAAGCATCAATAACCCTTTAATTAATGCAATATGTATGATTAATAAGGGGCACAAATAAAACAAAAATTCATTAAATGTTGAGAAAGCTTTTATCGAACTCTTATAAAAAAAACCAGAATAATTCAAATTTTGGGCTTTTATAAAAAATATTGGAGGGAGTATATATATATTAATATTAGTATAATGGAAAATAAAATAATTGAGAATTTAAAATTATAAATAAGCAAATCAAAACTTTCTTTTTCTTTAAATTTCATAAAAAATACAGAAATTTTTCATTTTATTTTTAATAATATATTTCATTTTAATATTAAATTTTTATTTAAAATATCCTTTGTTGATCTAAACGTACAAACATGCAATTATATATTTATTTAAATTAAATATACTGAATTATATTTTGAAGATATCTATATCTCTATTGAAATACAATTGGCTAAGCTGCTCATTATGGGCAGATTCGAACTGTACCAAAATATATAAAGATAAAATATATAACTATATATCTGAATTATCATTGAAGCCTTAAGATGACAATTTATAGAGAATCTTAATTTAAATTTAAATACGGCGTATATTTTATATTTATACATTTTGGTAAATAACAATAGGTAATTAAGTCTCATAATAATTTTTATCCTTAAAAAATTAATATATTCAAGTGTTTTTATTTTATTTTATCTCCTACTTATTTTTTTCTATATCATGTGTGGGCCCTAATTTAAGGATCAAGCATCAATATTAATACACATGTAGAAGAACCAATCAGCCTTTAAACTTGATGTCATGGGTTCACCTTGGTGATCTCGATCAGTCCCTTAAACATGGTGTTACACTTCGGTGATCTCTACACCTTAAGAGGATGGAATATATTAATATACAATAAATTTTATAAAAACTTCTATCATTCACTTTTTTTTTTTCTTCTTGGCCATCTACATGTATTCACATACCATAAATAGCATGAGTTATTTTAACTTTTTTTTTTTTTTTTGCCAAGCATGACTTATTTTAACTACACTTAAGACCTATCATGATTTAAAATATAATTTACATTTTATACTAACAACGGTATATATTATTCCCTACCATCTTTAATATAAGATATATTTTCCTAATTTGAGTAGATTAAGAAAATTAGTTAAGTTAGTTAATATGACATGCATTTTCTAACATACCCTGATTAATTCCCTCCTTTCCTCTCCCTTTGATTATGGTTGGGAAAGCATCAATAAAGGTAAATTAGGAAAAAATTGACATATAAAAATCATGTCTTATATTTAAAATAAAGATCAACTCATTAAATATATCTTATATTAAAGACCAAAGGAGTATATAATTTGTCCCCTTAAAAAAAAAAGATCAATCTAAAATCTATGAAGATAATTGCGTACTAAAGGGAACGGGAGAACTTATGAAGGAGTATATAATTTGTCCCCTTAAAAAAAAAAGATCAATCTAAAATCTATGAAGATAATTGCGTACTAAAGGGAACGGGAGAACTTATGAAGATAAACCCCAAATAATCAACTAATGGCTTATATATAATATTCACATCTAATAGATAATCACAAAAGGAAGAGATATATGTACAAGGAGAGGAGATTTAAACAGGAATTGGATCATCCTGTACAGATGGTTATAAAAAGTTCAACAACTCCCATGAAGAGCATTTCAAGTCTGAAATGTCTAGGTTTTATTTACAATTGAATTCTTCTTCTTCCATCACATCTTATCAGCTGCCAGGATGAAAAGCAGGACTGGGATCAGGAAGGGGATGCTGAATGAATGATGGTATCAGGTAACATTGCTACTGTCACTACAAAATATTCACAGCCAACAGGTAGACCATATGGGTTTAAAGTTGATCCCGAATTCAGGCTCAACCGATCCGTCCCCGTGTCAGAAGTCAGTTGATCGGCTCTGCTCTGCTCGGTCCGAACCAAGGTAGTTGCCAGAGCCTTAACAATTTGGTGCTCGATATGCACAATCTGTCCAACAATGTAGTTAGGCCGGCTTGGAAGATGGTCAGCAAAGAGGGCCACAGATTCAGAAGATAAGTAGTAGTTAGGGCAGGTTCTACTAATAGCCTCGTAATGCCCAGCTGAATTAAGGATAAAGGCAGCAATCTCATGAACTTCTAAACGACCAAAAGAAATCTTTTCTTTATTTGCCTGCAGAAAAATCATAGGCGAAAAGTAAGTTTCCATCAGATGATTTTTCAGCCACAATAAGCTAAAATCCAAAATCAGGAATTTCCAACAAGGCAGAGGCCTCAGAAAACTAAAACCATTAATGGTTCATCAGAAAACATATTGAAGACATGGTAAAGACAGTAAGTTACCTGCTTCTCCAGTTGATGCTTGTTGTAATAAGTTTTGACCTGGTCTGTTTTCTCCTCCAGTTCCTTCCGAAGCTGTTCATTAGCAGCTTCAATTCTAGAGTACTTGTCGAGCAGCTCTTCACGGTGCCTTGACAAGGAACTGACTTTATCAGCTAACACACGAATGCATCTTCGGAACTCAGCCAAATCATCATCATCTCTGTCATTAGTGGAACTGAAAAGGAGAAACAATTGCACAACCGTCAATCTTGATACATTCACGTTCATGGAGATTGTTAACTTTTATTATCAACACTTCGCCACCAAAATGCAATTTTCTTTTTCTTAAAAGAGGGAACGTGTTTTATGTGAGGGGGAAATTACCAACATTTCTGCCCTGAGGCATTAATTAAGCAAGTAATCAGAGCAAGTATCTTACTTGGCTAAAGATTGCGCTAAAGTACGCAAGAGATCAGCAAAACCAACCACACTGCCAGGAGAATAAACACAAGTTTTAAGTCTTTCAAATAGGCTGCGCATTCTAAGGGAAGATGCACGCAGCAAAGCATACTCTGAGGCTCTTCTATCAGCAGAACTTTTTTGTGTTTGAGCTTCCTCTCTTGCCTCATGCAAGCAATTCTCCAAGTGAGCACAATTCATCTGCTGTACAAGAGGAACATTAAATTAAAGAAAATAACCGGACTCATTTAGACCATGGACCCCATCCTAAGAGCAGTATGATCATATATAATCCATAATGTCCTAAAAATAATTATGGAAAATGAAAACAAGTAAAAAAAGGCCTTCATGGATAAGAAATTCAACTAAATATAGTTCATCCAAAATGGCTTTGTATCCTTATCCAAGCTTCAGATGCCTATTTATAAGTCAAAAGTATAAAGTAACCTTCACATCCACTAGAATTAGTATGTTGTTCTTCCATGGTTCCAACTAAAACAGTTGAAAATTATTATTTGGTTGGCTTTCACCAAGTAGCCCACTCAATCCAACAAATTTTCAGCAAGTAGTTTCTTTTTTCAGGAAAACTGAAACAATGTAGTATAATTAAGTAAAACTGAAACAGTGTAGTATAATCAAGTTTGAAGGAAAAAATCACTAGATGCACGAGCATACTTCCAATTAAGTTGCTTGCCATCAAGCTCAAGGGTAATCAAACCAAGTGAACAGCCCTATGAACTTGACTGTTCAACTAGTAACATTGCCATGGGTTTTCTTAAGCTGAAGAATAAAATATAGAAGCCTAGAAAATCCCATAATTTAAATAAATTGTGTTATCATTTAACTGCAACTCCAAAAACAGCAACAATATGATCAAGTTATGGCGAGGATCAGCAGTGGACGGTGGAGGGTAATGATGAAGACATATTTAACTATTTTTGTTCATGGTTGTTGACAGAATAATCTGAACAATTTCTCAGATGAAATGCGAAAGAAAGAATGCAAATTTGAGAGCAGGATCGGTATAAAATGAGTACGGAAAAAGGAATAACAATGAAAATGATGTCCCATAAGTAGGGAAGCTCTGTCACCAAGAAAGTCATTTTGCCATTTATCGACACAACTAAAAATACTTTCCCTCACCTTTTCCCTTTCATTAAATCCCTTTTCTATGAACCAAATGCAGCCTCAATGAAAGAAAGGATGGAAAAGTGCAGAGATTAAGGGGAAATTAACAGAAACAAAACAAAGCAACTGTTTTCAGTAAACAAAATTAGCACCCCAAATTTATGTAATCACCTGAGATTCATCAAGGAGCCTTCGACTCGCTTCTAACTCACTTCTCAGGGCAGCAACTTCCTCCAAAACAGCCTTAAGCTCAGTTTCAGTTTCATTTAGTTTTTTAGACTTGTCTGCGATTGCACTTTGTAGCTCCAACAACTTATCATCATTAACTTTGGAATCCAAGTCCGACGGAGCTTCTGAGTAACAAGGTACAAGGTCCTGAGGCAAAGGAGTGCTCTCAGCAGTAGAACTGTTTGTTAGTGACATGCCCAATTGCCCTGCTATCTTATCTTTCCTATCTTTATCCCCACCTTGTACTTCTTCACGATGATGCTCCACCATAGATGAATCCAATTGTGAGGTTTGCACTCCAGAGGAATCCAACATGTTTTCATCTGCCCCATGATCTAAATATTTGCCTGTATGAGCTGTAAATAGGCCGCCAAGTTTTGCATCCAAGGAACTTGAGATGCATGAAACCTCATCCATGGGCTCAGTAGCAGATACATAAGGCGAGTGGACTTCACTCACATATTGTGGCTTAATATTATTTGCCTTCTCAGCCAGAAGGGCAAAGTCTGCTGCATCATTTACGCTGGAAATATTTTGCCCTTGCACATACTTATGGGACAATTTCTGCTCCAATTCTTGGATACGATTCTCATATGAAACGCACTGCATATGCTTCATCTTAAGTATGGATTGAACTTGTTTAATGTATTCATCTTTAAAGTGCAAGGCTTCAGCTGTCTTCTCTGCAGCATTCTTCAGTATTTTATCCAGCCTCTCATCATCCAGTGACTCATACTCTATCTCAGGGCAGAAAGAACAAATTAAGGCTATGCTAGAAGCAAGCTCAGCTTTCAGTTTTGCATTCTCAACTTCCATCTTGCTAGTCCCCGCAATTTCGACCAACTCACTGCCATCAAGAAGGTCCTCAAAATCATCTCTCTCAACGGAGTCAGCAGCAATATCTACAGCATCAGCTGATAGAGAGGCATCACCTGGCAAAGCAGAAGAACCTTTAGAGCTTCCCTGCTTCTCCAGCTTGGAAGCAATTCCAGTCAGATGCTCAGGAGCATAAAAGTTCACATCTGATATGTCAATATGAAGCAAATTACTGTCAAATGGGGCTATATTGACATCGCATTGGCTAGGGGTGTCAAACAAGCCCATAGATGCCAAGATTTCTCTAGGTATGTATGCACTATGTGCTCTCAAAAACTCCTCCCTTGTCCTGATCTCAATACCCCGCTTTCTAGCAAGCTTCTCAGCCAGTTGCCCTGCCATGCCCATATACAACTTCATAGAGGCCTTTCGCCTCACTATCTCTGCAAGGCAAGCCCTATATGCAGGACCAATACCATGGAACAACCTTAAATCCAGAAATAAGTCATCCTGCCGAGCCATGGCCTCTTTGAAGACAGGAAACTGCAGCTTCTGGTCTTTGATGAGATGTGAAACATAAGTGATGCTTTGCATGTATTCATGCACAAAGATGTTCATTTCATTCTTGTTGTCCTGGCAAAAGTCAAGTAGCTTAGATATTGCACGGTCACAAGCCTGCATCTTAGGCAGGTGATTCTTGTAATGAACATCATACATAGGACCCAAGGCTGAAACTGCATCATGAGGTCGAAGTGAGGATGATAATTGGCCAGAGAGACAATCATCCACCAGTTTCTTTACTGTGTTAACATCTTTGCTGCAGAAATTCCAAAAAGAAAAAGAAAAAGTTTATTGATAAAATGTCATGATACCATATATTAACAAGTAGATAAAGAGTCAGAGGATGAAGCAAACATAAACACATAGAATAAGAAGCAAATACTGCAATTAGAGCTTTCACGTCATAGCAAGACTTGAAAACATAAAGCAGCCAACATCTGATGATGTTTGATGCTTGCGAAACAAATTTTAGTCAGCCAGTCTCGCAGGCATTATGCCTTTATAGCTTATAGTATCCCACAAGCACTATGACCCTGGGAAAACTTCTTCAGCGGATCGTCCACTAACTGATGCTTCAAAGCTCAATTAGCACTATTAGTCTATTACACAACATGTCTTATTTGGCATCTGAATAAATTCAGCTTTTATCTCCTTATTTACATCTCTTTCAATTTCCTGAACCTCTTCAGCTAACAAGTACCATAGTAAAATTTATCATACGGTTTCCCACCTTATGTCCTGCTCAAGGATCCTCCTCCTTCAGTATTCTTAACCACTATCTAACACACCTTAGTTTTCAAAATAATGGCACCAAAGCATACCTTTCATGCAAATAGATCCAATCTAAAAGGCTAAAAGATAACGTCCTTCACGAAAACCTCAAACTCAGTCCAATATCTATTCCGTATACGTTTATGGAAAAAAATTCAAAATAATCCACATCTTCTATATGCATATTAAGATAAAAATTATAGCTCATGAGGGGGGAAACTATAATGCAATTTACATATCTTCTAAAATTCAAAATAATCCACACTTAGGTAAAGGATTTATAAATATAATTTTCCCTAAAAAACAGAAGGTGTACATGTATCTGAGTATTCCTTTTCTTTTTCAAATAAGGCATGCATAAAATTAAGAGTGTTGAAAAAGTGAACGAAAACTAACCTCAGAGATTGCATGATACTCTTTTGCTCAGTTAAACATCTCAGATGTTCTTTTATAGCTTGTTCTGAACTCTTAAGGAGAATAAAAGCTCTATCAGACGACAATTCCTCAACCCTGCGCTTCACTTCTCCAAATGCCTGCTTGAATTGGGAAACTTTGTTCTCAAACTGCTTGTGAGAGCTTTTGCAATTCTCTACTGACTTACGTAAGTTCTCCTCCTTCACAAAATCCAGTAAGCATTTGCGAGTAGGAGTCTGTAAGGCAGGATGAAGTTTGATGGATTTTAATTTCTCAGCATCCCTTCCAAAATTAACCAAGAGATCAGAATGCATCCGATGCTGCTGCATATAACGTTTCATGAAGTCCCCGTAGTTTTGGTTAATCATTCTATAGAACTGATCCAAATTACCTCTTGCAATCTCCAATGCTCTCCCTTGAACCATCTGTTCCCTCAAAAGCCTCCCGCAGTGATCATATTTCAGCATGGTACGACTGTAAATTGCATGCCCCTCCTGGTAATGATATCTGAATTGCCTCTCATACGAAGGTAAAGCCTTCAAAGCAGGGTCAGACGCATCATCCAGAGAATGGGGATCGTGAGAGGGCGACGGTGGTGACGGCTCGAAATTATCATGGATATTCACTTGCTCTGGTGATGGACGGGGTGCGTTTATCTGAAGTCTAGTTTTATTGAATATGAAAACTTCTCTTTCATCAGATGGAAGCTTATATGCAGAAAGGGGCCTATGTGATTCAAGCTTCATATCCAGACAGAGAATAAGCTGATCACTGGGGCCGATCCCTGTTTCTGATGCAATATGCCGCATGACAGTCTCAACGAGCATGGTTTCATCACAGCTCAACTCATATGAGCGTCCATTCTCAGCGATACGAACTAGAAGCTTTCCTTCATGGACCAAGCTTCCAGTAACACTGGAACTCATGGCCGATTGTAGATTTTAACCGAAACAACACCAAGCAATTAAGTCTAATCTTCTAAACGGACTTAGAGCTTGGTGAATTCCCAGATTACCGTACCAATCAACAGAGAATAACGATAGTTCGACTTCCAATATACACCAGTGAGATTTTCGTGGGAAACACCAGCCTTGGCCTTCGATCTTTATCAGAACCCTAGATGAATTCAACACAAAACGAAAATAGGCCCACCAGCAATGCCGATGAGAGTGAAATTCCTTCTATCACCTGTCACCAATCAAAATGCCAAAAAGAGAACAAAAGACAAAGCTTCAAATAGATGAAACCAAAGAATCCCAAATTAAGCCTCCACCACCGTGCCCCACTCCGTTACAAGAAACGGGAATCCTCAGAGGAAAAGAGCAGGAAGATCGACATTTAACAGTTTTAATAACGATTTCGTCGAAGTAAGAATCTGGAAAGAAGCGGCGAGGACAATCCCAATTGATTACGTGAAGATGATGGTTTTCAAAGCATCGACTCGCACAAACCTATTACGAAACCCTTGATGATTTCTTATTATCGCTGCAATCGTGTATTTAAACCTATAATATTTTCCTTTCACCTCTCCATAAAAATCTTTTTTTTCTTGATAATCTCTCAGAATCTTTTGTGAGAAGTGATACTATAAGATTTGCAGAACTTATCGTCTGTGAACCTCCCGTCTCGTCGACTCCTCTTCTGATGGGGAGCGCTTTGAGATCACCTTCACAGTATAAATTAAAATTTTAAAAGCAACCGTGAAATATTAAAAGCCAATGATACACAATCCCACTCATCCAAACTCCTTGTTAAATAAGTATTAAACTTAATTGTCTGGTTGGCCTAAAAAAATTAATTGACAATATAACAGTTAGAAATAATAAACATATAGAAAATATACTCACTCTTATCTTTTTATAATAGTCTAAAATTTAAATTAATTTAATTTTTTTATAAGAGCCCGACAAGAGTTTTGTAAACATTTAATGAGTTTTTTTTTTTTCTTTTTCTACCCCTCATTGATTATAAGTATTATAGTAATTAAAAGGTTGATAATATTTATAGTGTTAACTATATTTCTCCCTCTTACTTGCTCCTCGTAAGGATATACTTAGAAAACAAATTTATTTCAAATATACTTTTAATTTTAAATTAATTTTAACTACTTTCTTACACCGCATAATTCGATTATTAAACTCTTATAAAAAAAATCGAAATGAGTACATTTTTTAATATGCCTTTATTTATAAATGAGAAAGTAGGGGAATAATAATTAGAAAAATGGTGTATAAAATTATATGGGGAGATGATGCAGTTTGTAACTGATCCCTTTTCTTTTCTAACTATAAAATAACATAAAAGTTGGTGATTTTTTTTTATGGTTTATGTAATGGATCATTTTTTGCCTTCAGTGCACCCACCTTTCAGGTATCCATCGTTAACCTAAAGGCCAACGCCGGATTTACCAGTATGGGCCCCCGACAATCGACTAGTCCTGACGCCCCAATTGAATTGGCCCGAACACATGTGCTTCCCACATGTGGGGGAGAGAGAGAGCTCCCAAAAGGAATCGCTCTAACTTCCATTTCTTTGCGACCCTATGGATCAAACCTAAGAACGGGTTATTGAGGCGCAGTTTACCTACCAACAGCGCCAACTTCCGTTGGCAAAGTTGGTGAAATATTAAAAGCTAATGTTTTTCCTTTCTCATTCTGTTACCTGATCCCTTTTATTTTCTAATTATAAGATAACATTTGAATGGTTTATATTTAACTTTTTATAAAATATTATTTTTATTTTTTCATTATAGTATTGAATTATTTATATTAAAATTTAGTAATTTATATGTAATTATTTATTTTTTTATAATTTAACATTTTAAGAATAATTTCAAAATGATATTCATTCAAAGGTTGATCTAGTAGTTATAGAAAGAGAGGAGGAGGGAAAAGAATGGGAAAGGAAAAGGAGGGGTTCCAAACCCATGAAGATGATATGAAAGAACAAAGAAAATGAGAAAGAATAAAGGAAATGAGTCAACATTTTTTTATTTAATCTAGGGTTTTCTCTTTCAAAAACTTAGAGCACAAAAAGGGTATTTACCTTTCCCAATAAACATGCTTTCGAGTTTGTATGACTAATAAATGTATTTTTATCCATTTTATCATTAACTTATTTCATATACTACATTAATTAAAATATTGACTCAGTACAAACAAGTTGTTGATTGACGTGAGAGAGTAGACGGCCTCATTCTATAAGAGCTGACATAAAATTCTGTACATTTTTTTTTTAATTTGTCCTAAAATTTCGCTCAATTAATGAGATTTTGCGTTTAGTTTACTTAAATTATAAAAGATGACCGTCCATGAGCTTCTCTGGGATTGGATATTTATTCCATGCCGTCGGCTGCGGGATTATTACGCTTAGAACAAAAGAAACCTAAAGAAATTAATCTTTTTTATTTAATTACTAATAACAAATAACAAGAGCAATTATTGAGAAAGGGAAATGACAATCAAAGGCGTTGGTGTTAAATGTTAATTATACTCAAATTGGTTTATCATTTCGTGTGAGCATTATAATTAAAACTAGAGGTGATTTGAAATTGGAAGTGACTTAATGCAGTTTTACACTTCTATGAGTTCTTTAATTAATCCTCCTCCGCTCCTTTTTATAAGATATTGTTAGGAGATATTTGAAAAATTTTCTTGTAAAATTACTTAGAAAGAGAGAAAGGGAAATGACCCTCACTTCATTATAAAAATTATTTATATTACTATTGTAGTTAATTCTCGTGTTTGGCTAAAAAACTCAATATAACATATTCTCCCTCTTCCATTTAAATGATGGCATTTTTTTTTAAAAAAATTGTTTCATACATATTTTTGCCCCTAACTATTTTTAAACACTATTGAACAACTCAATTCAATTATTAGTATTTTTTAACAAGAGACAGAGGGAGTGATAAGGTTTTTTTTTTTTGCCAAAATTAAATAAACTTCTTTCTCCGTGGGTTGAATTGAAATGGAATTTAAAATTTTTTCAAATACTGCATTTTTTTTTGTAACATTCGGATATTGCAGAAATATTTATAAAGGTATTTATTGCAAGGAAATTGGGGGGCAAGTTCCTAGAAACTTCGGATCACAACAAGATTCTGAGAAAAAGAATCTGAATCTTGTCATTCAATTAAGCTCAAAGCACACCACAGCTGGCTCGAAAGGAGGATCGCATTTTCCGGGGGCTTTCGTTTTGTCTCTCTGTCCCACCACATTTGGAATCATATATACTGCTCGTTTTTAATATAAGTTATGTTTGAAATGTTAATCTTCGTTTTAAATATAAGATAATTTTTATATTGTCAATTTTCCCCCTAATATATTATTATTGATATTTTATCACCAATAATCATAGATTATAAAGAATGAATGAATTAAAAAAATAATTAGGGCATTAAACATGTGTCGTTTGAATTAACTTATCTAATTTTATCAATCTAATCAAATTAGATAAATATGTCTGAGAATACTACTTACTAATCTCTTTCAAGCTTTGGTTCTTCACAAATTAATTACAACTTGTTTATTATCTTCGCGTTCACAATTAATTTAACTAATATTTCCTGTTTTTCTAAACGTACGACGAGGTTAATTATTACTACTTCCTGGCCTGTGCTTAACGTATAACATGTTTTTACAATCTTTATCGCCTAACATTCCTGACTAAGTATAAAACTTTCCGGTTGATGCTCCATCCTGTTTTATTTATAAGTAATTTTCTCTTTTATAAGGTTGATCTCTTTTATAAACAACTTTCATTTTTTGTCTGAAAATGAAGCTTCTTTTTTCTATTTTACCTTTATTAAATACTCATTCTCTCTCATATCTCATACTCATTATCTCTCATACTTTTTATCTATTCTCTCTCCTGTACTCTTTTCATAAATAGGGGCAAATATGAAAAAAAAATTTGATATTTTTGACACACTTATTGTTTTTAACTACTAGTTCGTTTTGCGCAATTAAGGAAAAAGTTGCTTATAAATAGAACCGGAAGAAGTAATTAACTAGACTCTTCAACTAATTATTTTTATTGAGACTAATCTTAATATTTTATAAGAAATAACTAATTTTAATTTTATTCATTTTGAAGCATTATTACATGCGTGCGCAAGTGGGAATGGATTTTGGTAAAGCCATCGTTTTTGAACAAATCTGGGGGGGAAGAAACAACCTGGAAGTGATGGCTTTAAAGTTAAGGCATTTTAATGGGACAAAGTCCTAAACAAAAGTCAATCAAATGGATATGATTAATGAGTGTAGGTGAAGCAATCGAATGAATATGGACGATGCAAAATATATCACGTGAGACAACTAAGTAACAAACAGAGAGCCTCCAATTTTTTTTTTTTTTTTTGGGGGGGGGGATTTCAACAAAAAGTGTCATTTTTATTTTCTGTTTTATTTTTATTAGAAGGACATAAGCTTATGAGAGTGACCAAACTTCTGATTTTCCACGAGCTTTTATGTTATTACTTATTAGGCTATAAGATATCATAACTCATAATTTACCATTCTACTCCTACTTATAACTTTAATTAGATTGGGGAAAAATTTGATCCTTGTTATAAGTCTATTATCAGAATAATAAATGAGAATGTTACAATTTTTTCCATGATAATTGTAATAAAAGGTATTAAGAAATACATATTTATAAATGAAGGCAAAATTAAAAGTTCAATCTATAATCATTGTGTTAATTAACTCTTTTAATATGTGAGAATTAGATAATTTAAACTTATAAATAGGAATTAATTGATATAAGTACAATTAATCACTAGTACCAGGAATTTGGACAAATCAAGCCTAGATCCGCATTTTTTCGTTATATATGTATATAAACAAATAGAAAAAATATATTTCCCAATATCTTCTTCAGTACGTTAGAGTTGAATATGAATCCTTTCATATTACTGTATTGTAGATGTTATGATAAACTTTTGAGAAAAGAATAATAATTGAGAATATATATATATATATATATATATATATATATATATATATGAATGTCTCTATAGTTTCATTTGATTATTTAATAATGTGAAACTAGAAGTGCGTGATAAAAAAAATAAAGCAATATGGAGTTGATTAAGAAGCACATGAAAGCATTAAGATCGCTTGTAGATTAGTTTCATTAATTTTTATAAGAATTTTTTTAATGAACAAGTAGGCAAGTTTAACTTTTATTTCACCTCATAATGCATAAATTAAATTACACTCATTTCTATATGGAAAAATCAGCGCATGATCCAAGAGAAAATGCATGGAAAAGGGAACGGGTTTCCAACGTACCAAACATCCATTTAAAATATGACGCTACCGTTTTGACAAAAAAAAAAAAAAAAAAAAGAGGATGACGCGACAATATTTTTTTATTTTCTTTCCCACGTTTTCTATGTTTTTTTTTTTAGCGCCCAACGTTTTCGGAAACAAAAGGTCAATAACAAGGATTAAATTTGTTGTGATCATCAAGTTGCCTAACGAAAATATATAATTATAGTACACCAAAAAAAAAAAAAATACAATTATTCAATTAATTAATTAAAAAAATTATTTAACCGCGTTTAAATCGATCTCCGGCAAAATTTCAGCATATAATAGTAGACTCTACAAAGAGATGACTGAAAATAAAACAATATATTATACATGGAACTTGTCAGCTTCGGTTAATCATGCAGTATGCGTAATTAATTAAGAATTAATATTGAAGAATGTCAATATCTACTGCGAGGTAATTTCGTATATTTGGATAACGTAAGCCTGATATTTTTATTTTAATAATTTAATAATTCAAACATATGAGTCCAAGATAAATTAACGTCAAAAGCACAATTAAAATGCATGTCAATACAAATTAACATGCTTATATATATAAAATTATCAGCTGATTATAAAATTTAAGCCTATTGTTTGTTTTTACCACGTGTGATATTTCATAATTAAGTTTTAACTCGATATAAATTATTATACTCGACGCATGTTTTATATGGTTGGCATATTGATGAATAATTGTAAGATTATTTTTCCCCCTTAAAACAGTTTGATATCCACACATGTTTTTGCACATAACTCTTGTTTTCATTTGTGACATGTATGAAGGATTCATTTAAATTTCTAACACTGGAAACTTTTAAACATTATTATCAACTGTACTTTATCAATTAATTTCACTTTTAAAATTAAAGAAGCTTTATAGAACTTCGATCATGTTTTTAATTAAACCCCGTCTCTAGGCGTCTACTGTAATTTTTCCCAGTATGCTCAATAACATAACAGTACTCCTTTAATCCTAATTAAATATATGAGGCAATAATAATATGGTTTGTTTTTATCTTAAATTTAAGATTATAATTTATTAGTGTCTCCAAATTAAATTTTTAATTTGTTTTTTCAAATTATATACACTTATTTATTATACTTATTTTAAGGGGGTTTTATTATAGGGTATAATGATTAAAGAAGTATTTTAAAAAACCAACACACACAGTTCTGTTAAATAATTAACTTAATCAATTTATTTATAATATATATATATATATATATATATATATATATATATATATATATATATATATATATATATATATTAGCTATCTAACTTCTATATTTAGGATGCGAGAAATAGTTATTAAAAAAGTCACAACATTTCTGGATGATCCTAAGCAACCAATGAATGAATAAGAAAAATCTTTTGACTAGAAAGGGCTAGTCCTTCGTATATAAGGTGACGGATTAAGTAGTTTTGAGATTCCAAGGGAAAGATAAATGTACTCATAGAAATAATAATAATAATAATCTTAGATTCCAAATTACGATCATTGTTTTATATTAATGGTGTTCTCGATTTACAACCCTCTTTTCTCTATTGATCTTAGACCATGGGCAATTCTGAAGCTATCAACAAAAACATCTTTAATTAATTAGTATTAAAACAATTATAAGGGGCTCTTAATTTGAAGCAATTGATTTGAAGTCTTCACCATGAGCAAAAACGTGACAATTAAATTATAACTGAGTTAAGAAACCCTGTCTGGACCAAGGTAATTAAATCCGGACCGGTGATCAGTAAATCGATCGGGGTACCGGGTCAAGGGTTAGTGGGTTAGACCGGAGTCAAACCGGGAGCAAACCGATGAGAAATGAAATATTTTAGGTTTATAGTATGAAATTCTAAAGGAAATTTTTTTAAAAAAAAAAAGATAAAAAAAAAATTGACCCGGACCGGGTCACCAAACCGGACCGGTTTAGAGCCCGGGTCGCCGATTTCTAATCTGGTCCGGGTCAGATAACTTTGGTCTGGACTAGGTCTAAGTTGACTACAGGCCAGGTCACACACTCAATATATCTTATAAACAACCTAATTTAATATCTAAATATATAATATAATATAAAATATCGCACAACTTCAACTTATGGTATGACATATTGCATAGGATCATCTCAAACAATAATATAATTAGGGATGGGGAGAGATGCAAGTAATATTAAAGTTTAAACCAATTATTAAGAAAATTATTAGTATTAAAATATACCTAAGTATATATCCTCAATGAAAGCCTACGACGAGCTCATTGTATATCCATTACTGATGATGTTACTCCATAATTATCAGGATCTTGGGATATGCCGAACATGTCAATGATTTTAATTTATTTTTAAATCGAATTAATAATTTGACACGTAATCCATGTAATTATAGGACTCACAGGAGATATATATATATATATATATATATATATATATATAAGTATTATTGAGCATGTTCCCAAATGAGCATGTGCCATGTGATTCTTAAAATAATCTCATCACAACTTGTTAATTATTTTCAGCTTGAGGCTTATCCAAAGCTGATCCTCAAACGGGTGGCTCCAGATATTTCTGTTCTTACCTTTTTAAATTTACAAAATCTTAAAAACAGATTTTTTTTTTTTTTTTTAAAAAAAAGGCTCTGTTTCATATAAATGAATAAATAATGCAAATGGACGATGATTGCCCCAAGACATGTCTCAGGGCCGAAAAGAAAGACATGTCAAACGATGCGTTTCGTTGGGCCTACTGTCACATGGAAACTTGATGCACATGAGAGTGATGTTTCGCTCTCTTGCCAAAAGCAGTATTATCTTTTTTTTTTTTTTTTTGGTAATAAACAGGGGCTAAGCCCAACAATTAAATAGAAATTCTCTGAGGGAAAACGCACCCCTCATTATCTTCTTGTAGAACTCGTTCAACCAGCGTTGGCGGCTGTTTCCATACTAATTTCCGATCAGGGATTTTCAAGCTTAGGTCCGCTAGCACATCTGCCACACGATTAGCCTCCCGATATACATGTATAATTCGCACTTGCCAATCCCTATTCAGCAATTCTCTAATATTTCGAAGATGCAGTTGGCACCCTTTTATGCTTAGGCTTTGATTAATGGCTTCTACTATTCGCTTTGCATCACTCTCGACTTCAATAAATCTGAATCCTAGGTCCCAGCATAATAGTAGTCCTTCAGCTATGGCACATGCTTCAGTTGCATCCGAGACAAATTCATTCAATTTTATCGAGAATCCTCCAAGCCACTCCCCTTCATTTCCTCTTATGACTCCCCCACACCTTGCTCCTGTATGCATAGACCATCTATCGTCTACATTTAGTTTACACCAACCTCTTGGTGGTGGCTTCCATGAGATTATTGCGACTTTTCCACTATGTGGACTAAGATTATCCCTTCTCCATTTCGTTTTGTAGTAGCCGAGGTATTTTATGATTTTTTCTGCTGCATTATGAGGCAAGTAGACTTCCTATTCATGGATCTGTGCATTTCTCCATTTCCACAAGTGCCAACATCCAACTGCAAATACTTCTGGCTAGTCGCTTTCTTCTACAAATTTGCATGATCCCGATAGGTTAGCTTTAAGCCAGTAATCCCAGTTTACTGAGAAAAACTCGTTCTAGCTTCTCTTTGGCACAAGTCGTTTCCAGACAGATTCTGCGCATGGGCAATCTCTTAAGACATGAAACTGATCTTCCACCTCAAGTCTACACACTTTACATGTTCCATCTGTGCCTTCCCATGTTCCAGTAAGACTAGAGGTAGGTAAATTTTTAAGCGCTGTGAGCCACATGAAAACTCAGATTCTTTCTGGTACTTGCAATTGCCATATGTACTTCCACCTTGTTCTACTATGCTCATTCGTCTCATTGAGAAGCTCTTTATATGTGCTAGATATTGTGAACTTACCACTTGCATCCAACTTCCACAGATAGCGTTCAGATTCTTCTGACTCTCTCTCACATACTCTATGTTATCTATATTTGTCATACAGCTTAACAACTTCTTTCCAGAGTTTCGAATCTCCACTCTTGGCTATTAACTTGTCCTCTAATCTTTCTATTCTACTGTACTTTCCATATAGGACTTGGACCCAGAGACTTTCAGGTTCATTGTTCATTTGCCAGAGCAACTTTATAAAAAATGCATCATTCATTGAAGCAAGAAATTTTATTCCCACACCCCCGTGTTGCTTCGTGTTACATAGCTGCTTCCATGCTATAGCATGTCTCGTCCTCACTCCTTCTTTCTCACCCCAAATAAAATTTCTTTGTAGCCTCTCTATATCATCAATAACTACTTGCGGCAACCTATCATGCTGTAGTGGGTACAGAGCCATAGAATTTGTGACTGATTTAACTAAGGTTATTCTTCCAGTAAGTGATAAGCTGGAAGCTTTCCATCCATTGAGTCTTTTCCTCACTCTTTCTACAATGGTCTAGTACTTTTCCTTCCTTCTTTTTGGAAAGGAGATGTTAGCACCAAGGTATCTTCCGAGTTCTGACACTTGCTTGAATCCACATCTTGCACATATCTCCTTCTTTACATGTTGACTTACGTTCGGAGAGAAGTAGATGTAGGATTTCTCTTCACTAATTTTGTGTCTCGACATGTCTCCAAAATCCTGCAAACATTGGTTAATCATATCAATTTGGCTAGTATTAGCCTCTGCAAAAAGAACAAGATCGTCAGCAAACATCATATGGGAAATATGAGGTCCCTTTCTTCCCGTTCTCAAGCCTTTCCATTTTTTCTCTCGCACTCTATCTAGGATCATATGAGTGAGTTTCTCCATTCCAAGCACAAAGAGATATGGGGAGATGGGATCTCCTTGCCTTAGCCCTCAGGAAGTGCCAAAGTCTTCTAATTTATCTCCATTCCACACAATGTTTGTTGTAGAAGGCTTAATACAACTCATAAGTATTTCAACCATTGAACCAGGGCACTTAATCTCCTTTAACACTTGTTCCATATAGTCCCAGCTAATACGGTCATATACCTTCTCAAGGTCAACCTTGATTGCCATAAATCCCTTTTTTCCTCTTTTCTTTCTCATTAAGTGTATCATTTCATTCACGATGATGACATTATCATGAATGTTTTGGCCAGGTACGAAACTTACTTGGTATGGTGACACAAGTTTGGTCATAATATTTTTGAGTCTTCTAACCAAGCTTTTAGAAAGACTCTTATACACCACATTACACAAAGAGTTAGGTCTTAATTGGTTCACCTTTTCTGGATAGTCAACCTTCAGAATTAACGTAATGCTTGTTTTGTTGACCTCTCTAATTCGTTTGGGATCATGCCACATTTCTTTCACTAAGTTTATTACATTATCCCCCACTATTTCCTAATTTCTTTGAAAAAATATAGCGGGAAACCCATATGGTCCAGGTGCCTTTAATCCTCCAATATCATACATGACTTTCTTAATTTCATCTTCTGAAATATCCCTGCTGATTTCTTCCCATTCTTCCTCTTTTATGACAGGCCAGTTATGATTTGTGAGAATCCAAGGTCTAGTGTGATCTTCTTCACTAAACAAATTCTTGAAAAAAGTGTTAACAATTTCCCCTACTTCTTTATCCCCTTCAACCCACTCATCTTGAGTATTTTTCAGTGTGTTTACTCTATTCTTTCTTCTTTTGATTGTAGTTTTAGTATGGTAATAGGAAGTATTCCTATCCCCATCATTTAGCCATTGAGTTCTGGCTTTTTGAAACCATAGGATCTCTTCTCTGTCTAGCACTTCTATAAGCTCTTCATGTAACCTCTCCTCTAGCTCTTCCAGATACGGGTTGTTACCTTCTTGCAATGTTCTCTGGATACCTTTTAACCGTCTTGAGAGTTCTTGCTTCTGTTCCTTTATATTTCCAAACACCTTGTGATTCCATTCAACAAGTCTTGGCTTCAATTTTTCCAACTCCACCCAAGTTGATTCTTGTGCTTGCCAATTTTTCTCTAGAGCATTTTTAAAATCCTGGTGCTTTAACCAAGCAGCCTCAAATCTGAAAGGATGATTTCTTTGTACTCTTTGAGTTCTATTCAGTGAAATAAGTAGCGGGTGGTGATATGATTGGACCTGTTGACCCACTTTGATTGATGCATCATTGAATTCCTTCCTCCATGCTTCATTACACAGTCCTCTATCAAGTTTCTTATACAGCCTGTTTGCAAAATGAATTATTGGTCCCCTCCAAGTATACTTTGGTCCTTTAGATCCCAAATTAATCAAATTGCATTTATTAATATTCTCTTGAAACCTTATGCATTTTCTTTCATTTACCATTATTCCTCCTTTTTATTCATTATCACATTTAATATCATTAAAATCACCAGCTAACATCCATGGGAGTGTGGTATTCTTCAAAATTTCCCATAACTCCTCCCACATCAGTTTTCTTTCAACCTCTCTAGGACTACTGTATATAGCTGTGAAACACCAAGACTTTATCCCTAGACCCTTAACTAGACAGTGAATGAACTGGCTTTGTTGTGCCAGAACATTAATGGATATATTATCATTATTCCACAATACCCATATTCCTCCTGACAAACCTCTAGCTTCTTCAATTACTTGAAAATGAAAACCCAGTCTTCGAATTACTTTCTGTGCAGATGGACTACTACATCTAGTTTCCACTAACACCACTACCTCTGGTTTATTGACTCTTTTTAATTCTTTTAGAGCTAAGCCAAATGACTTTCCAGCCGCTCCCCTTACATTCCATACTACTATCATAAATAATAATCAGAAGTAGGAAGTGACAAACTTAACAGTTCAAATCAAGAACTCATCACCTGGTCAACAGCGCATGGTGTTTCCCAGTTGTCATTGTCTTCATTTCGCTCCAGTATTATTTCCTCCACCGCATATAGGCCCAAATAATGATTGGATTCTGTAGGGTCTGGTGGATCATCCTTATCGACTAGCATGGCTGTATATGGGTCACATTTATCTGGCCTTTTCCTCATGCTAGTTCCATTTTGGGTTTCTTGATTTTTCTTCGGCATGTTATTGTGTTCTCCGCATTGGCCCATTTGGTTCTGTACAGTACTCCTGATAGTCTCTCTCTTTTGCTCAACATTGTGCTCATTGGTTTGTCGCATAGTTGTACCAAATTCTCCCTTTTGCATTATGTTCGGGCCCACTTTGACTTCCTTTGCCTTTTGGCTAATTACTTTTATTCCTACTACTCCTTTTTGTCTCGTGATCTCTCCCTCCATATCTTGCCTTTTGAATTCTTTGGATTTCTCAAAATTCATCCCTTCTTTTTCTACACTTTTCTCTCCCACTCCTGTACCTTCTTTTTCTACATTCTTCTTTTTATTATTATCATTGACATTAATTCTTCTCTCAGCTTCTCCCGCCTCCTTTTCTCCCAATTCAACATTATCAGCTAAAACCGTAAATCGAGATACACCAGCTGGTTTTCCCTTTCTTGGCACTCTACTGGGACCTTCACCGCCTTTTCTGTCACGTTTTTGAATACGTCGATTTTTCCTCAAGTCTTGCACCATCATCCAGCCACCGTAGATTCCATCTCTTTGTTCCGCCATCAGATTCGCTGGAGTTTCTTCATTGTTTTTTGCCATGCCTTCTGGTTTTAACCCAAGCATTGCTGTATCCATTGCTTGTTCTCTTGCAAGTTTGAGTGGACAATATTCCGAGGCATGCCCGAATTTGCCACAAGAAAAGTAGATTAAATGAAGGCCTTCATATTCAATCTTGAGCTTGTTCCCATCTATCGTGTAGGAAGGAAGCAGAGGTTTATTCAAGTCAACCTCTACACACATTCTTGCATACATGGTTCTGGCTCTATGTAGTGTCATCTCATCTACCCTGATAGCTTTTCCGATTTTATTGCCAAGAGTATAGAAGAACTTCCTATCATAATAATCTCCAGGGAGTCCCGGTAATCGAACCCATAGTGTCACACTATGAATCTTTGTCATTCCAAGGATTAAATTTTCGTTTCCAAGTTTGGACCGTAAGGTAGTGATTCTGGATTATCCAAGGCCCACCATCCAATGTGAAAAAATAATCCTCAGAAGCATGGAAAGTATAGAAGAACTTCCTATCATAATAATCTCCAGGGAGTCCCGGTAATCGAACCCATAGTGTCACACTATGAATCTTTGTCATTCCAAGGATTAAATTTTCGTTTCCAAGTTTGGACCGTAAGGTAGTGATTCTGGATTATCCAAGGCCCACCATCCAATGTGAAAAAATAATCCTCAGAAGCATGGAAAGTATAGAAGAACTTCCTATCATAATAATCTCCAGGGAGTCCCGGTAATCGAACCCATAGTGTCACACTATGAATCTTTGTCATTCCAAGGATTAAATTTTCGTTTCCAAGTTTGGACCGTAAGGTAGTGATTCTGGATGATCCAAGGCCCACCATCCAATGTGAAAAAATAATCCTCAGAAGCATGGAAAGTAGCAATCATAAAACCATTACCAATATCTGAAAAATCAATCTTCCCTGCTTTTCCCCATAGTATTTGAATTTTCCTTCTCATTTGCATAAATCCTATCGTATCTCCCAAGAGTTTGATAATCAAAGATTTAGACTAGTACATCTCCAGTCTTTTCTTTTCATCCTCAGAAAATTCAATGTGTGGTCCCACGGGCGTATCAGTAATCTTGACCCCTTGCCTCATCTCCTTATCATTGCTGAGATACAAGTTTCCATCCCAAGAGTTATTCCTATGCGTAGCAACATTCTAGCTGTCTTCATCAGTGGCTTTCGGTTGTAAGGCTTCTCTATATGAAAGCACCTTCGTTGGTCCCTGTTGCACATTGCCATTTTCCTCTATCATCCAGGCTTCTTCTCTTTGTGGCAGTGACTCCTTTCCCGTGAACGTACCTTCCACTCTAGGAGCTTTCCCAGTTGTTTCTTCTTTTGCCTGATCCTGTACTGTTTGGCACATTCCGATGGTTTCCGACATTGTAGGCCCATCCACCTTAATCTCATTTGTGCTTGAAGTTTGACTAGTGTCTTAACCGGATATGATCTGGTCATCCTTTGGGCAATCAAATAGCAGTTTCCAGGAAGCACTCATACTTGGTGTTATTGGTGATTGATCTCTAAATCTCTCTCTACTTCTATCATGCTCTCGCTCTCTCTCTCTCTCTCTCTCATCTCTTCGTTCTCTCTAAGCAGTATTATCTTTAATACTATAAAAAAACATCCGATTTTTTATGGAATTTCTGAAAAAATTCTTTATGTAATAAATTTTGACATAATTTTTGTCGGAAAAATTAAAAATTATTAATTTTTTAAAAATAATATTTGTAAAATTTAAGTATTAATTATTAAATAATTATATGTAACATTAATTATTAAAATTATATTATTATTTATTAATATCATATTTATAATTTTATATTAAATATAATATTTATAATATTAAATTATTAGTTATTAATTAATTTTAATTAATTTTTTAATTAAATATATAAATATTTTTTACGTTTTTATTAAATTTTTTATTATTTTTAATAATATTATATTTAATTAATAATTAATTACATATATGTGTGTGTGTGTATTTATGATAATATTATAACACGCCCTCAATTCTTAAATGTTGAACTAATTGTAGTATTGATCTTGGTCTTAAATGTAATATCTATTTTTTATATTTATGAATTTTCTCCTAATAATTTATACTCTATTAATGCTCCCTCAATAATAATCAAGTTAGAGAGAAAAAATGGACACTAATACAAAATCGTTTATATTTGACGCTCCATACTTAATGGTTTTCATGAAACCGTTAAATATAAAGAGGTAGAATTATGGGAAAGCAATATATAACATTTATTTAAAACAATCGTTAAGTATATGGGATAATATTTGATGGTTTTATATGGCCACCGTGATATATAAGTTTGTTTTTGTTGGAAAAAAGGTATCATTTACTTGATTGTTGTATATAAAAAATCGTTAAATATAGGCTACCAATATATGACGGTTGTTTATCAAAAAATTGTGAAACTTCTATATTTAAGGGTTTTTCAAAATAAATTGTCAAATATAGATCTTTAAAATCCTTTTTTGAACCCTATTCTGTCGCGGTTTCAAAATTTCCACCACTTCTCAAAGTGCTCAAGACAGCTCCGACCACTTTTTTTGGTAATCCCCGCCACTATTTTGCTGGACTTGTCATTCTCCTTCATTGCGTGTTCGTTGCAGTCCGTGAAGGCGTTCATCATTCTTAGAATCTCCATTTTTGAGTCGTGCATTCATAAAGATGAGTTTTGGTGGTCTTAATTCATTATAAAGTCAAAATGCGTACTCTAAATTGCTATTTCTAGATGATTTATTTAGTTAGAGTACTTATGGGTCCATTCTAGATTATGGGTTTTGCATATGGAGCCTAAGTTCTTGAAGGTTACTATAGGAATAATGGATTTTGCTATTGGGGCTCTTGATTTCCTAGTTAAAATTTTCTCTTCATTGGAAGATGATGCTGAGTTTCAGAAAATTGGAAGGTATTATGCAGCTGAAAGCATGCTAATTTTAGATCCTGAGATTGGAGAATATAGTGCTGAGAAGACACTTAGCTATGAGAATCATACATCAGAAGAGTTCTTTGTCGGAGTACTGAGGGAAGGGATGGCTGGTCAAGAATTAGGTGAACAGACAATATTTTAAGATTATGATGGGCTTTATGGCTCTAATGTAATCCATGAGAGTGAGTGATATTGGGGTGAGGATTGGAATTCCTTTTTTCTTTGCTGCTACTGATAGCTCAAAGAGGGAGAAATTTGGGATTTTATGTAGTTCAAGCATTGAAGATGGAGATACACTTGAATAGGCATTTTTCATAATTTCTCATTTGATGTTACAAGAGGAATAATACAATGATTTGTGTGTTTTATAGTATGAATTCCACATTGTTAAGGAGAAGAAGGATTATGCGCTCGTTCCAAGGGTTTATGACAAAAAAATATTTGTTGGAACCCGACTTTGTAGATGAGTTGGTGGTCAAATAACCCAAATGGGCTTCTTTTGTATGGTCGCGATACTCTCCAGCTTTCTAGGTAAATTAAATTTAATGTAATGTGCAATTCTAGATACATGACTTCTATATTAATGTAGCGTATACCTCTGACATCTTTGTTGTTTCTGTCCATAGGCATTAAGTACGGCAAGCCGTGAGAGGGTGAAGAATAACGAATACCCATACCGTAGAGGTTGCATGGGGTATGCGAACATTGAGCAGTGGTTGATAGAGAAGCAAGGGTTAGGATCGGATGTGACTATCAATTGTGAAGTGTTGTGGGCTGCTGTGAGGCAAAACAAATAGGGCAACATTGATAATCCTCGCGTCCAGGAGGTTGTCTCAAGAATGATAAGTATTGAAAATTTTGATTCAATTATGTTTGTGCTATCTAAATGAGTTTTTAACCTTTCATTTTGCTACAAGAGACCTTGAGTAAATAATTAGAGCAAGGCGAGCTTCCTGGGGACGAGGATGTTTTGGAAAAGGCTCTGGGTCCTGACCACGGTGGCCTTTTAAGGTGCGTTGGCTATGGATTCGGTAAAAAAAGAATACTTTGGGAAGAGGAAGAGGCCAAAAAGGGTGTCTGGTCATAAGCTTCAACAGTTTATAGAGATGACTGAGATGCTGAAGCAAACGATTGAAGCATATCAAATTGTTACTGATTAGTTAATGAGCTGATAAACCGTAGGGAAGTAGGGAATGGCTCCAAACCCAAGTGTCAAAGATAGCTAAATATTCCCCTCCCAGACCCTACCTAAGGTAGTATTACTCATGTAGAAAGCCTATGCTTTATTTATTTTTACTTTACACTAATTGTATTTTCTCTTTGTTTAGGGCGAGGCTGAAGTTGAGTGTATGGCCAATAGCCCTAAGCGGAATACGGTTGCTACGAGCCATATGTACAACTTATCGGCGAAGAAGATGATTCACAACTCACCTCTCCCTTAGAATCATGTTAGGGTAGAGCTGAAGACGGCCATGGATCCTAAGTATGCCCTTCTGATTCCTATCCCAGATGTAGATACAGTGGAATGAGTGGTACTTAGCTTTGTTCCTTGGCTATACCACCTTGTTGTCATACCTAGGAAGACAAAAAAGCTATACCTTCATCTTTTAAGCTTACTAATGAAGTTTATAGTAACTATTTTTCTAACTTCTCAACTTATTTAGATGAAGAGGAAGAAGAGCAATCTGGGAGCTCAGTTCGGCCATGGTTCGGTGTCTTATGCGCTAAAGAAGACAGAAGAGCCTGTGCTTGTGCCTTAACCACCATTTCTACCAGTTTCCAACAAATTCTGGATGGTTCTTGAGGCACACGATAGCATAATTGCCGAAACAGAACCTGAGAGAGACTACTACACCAAACAAGTCCCATTTGAGCAAGATATCTACGGGGAACAAGCGTGTTTAATGCTATCAATCAAGTGTTAGTCAAAGAGACTGTCACGGGTGATATGACTAACTCGAGTGCTTATAACTTTTATATTTGATATATCTTATACTATAAATGAATACTTAGCTACTAATAGCATTTATATATATTGATTTGCTTATTTTTCAATGTAACGTACCTTCATAAAGAGCACGTAGCCCGCAATGACTTACAGGACATGTTCTTGTTCCTTAATTCCTACCTTCATTCAGGAATGTTGGATGAAAGCAATGAGCCAGCTTTTATGGAGAGAAAAGTGAGGGAACTGGCGGATTCGATTATTAAAAGGGCACTAAAGAAAAAGGACAATTTTTTCTTGGTGTCGTATTGCTAGTGGTAAGTATACTACTTCATTAAATTAGATGCTCATTATGTTTGTTGCTTAGTTTTATTCTCATTATGTTAAATGTACTTAGGGGTCATTGGATGCTTATCGTGTTAAATCCCTTCAAGCGAAGGATTTGGTACTTTGATTCGGTTCATGGAGATGCAGAAAATTGACCACAGATGGTCAAGATTTTCAATAAATAAGTTGATGAATTTAAATTTGGTATTTTTATTTAGAGTTTATTATAAATTTGGTGCTTTCATTTCTTATTGTGATATATACTGTTAGAGTTGTTTGCTATTACACCACAGACGAAGGCCTTATCTGCTCATCGTTAAAAGGCAGAGGCATTGCATCTGCTTACAAAAAGAAGAGAGTAGTGATAATTCACCAATATTTACCATTTTGTGTTAGAGTTATCAGAGTTCATTTTTGTGTTACATTGATACATTTAATTTATTTGTTTGTAGTGTCTGCGATAACCAGATCAGAGCTCTTATTGTGGGTACTGTGTCATGAAATTTATGAAGGACATAGCCACCCACAATCCCGGGTCAATTGATACTAAGGAGTGTGTGTGTGTGTGTGTTTAAGTTAAATTAAAAGTAAAGTCATATATATTCACTAACCATACTTTATTTTTGCGTGTAGTACTTTGAGGATGGTTATTATGTGCAATATTCGCCCAGACAAATTGAAGAAGTCATAGAAGAGTTAGCTATGACAATTATTTCGTCAATTGATGGGAGCATAAGTTAGCTATGAGAGTTTTGGTTCTTGCTTTTGCTTTTTGTTTTGTTTTCTCTTTTTGCTCTAATTGATTTGCTTTTGGTGGATGGTAATTTGGATTAACTTTTGATTTTTGTAATGTACAATTTTGTATATGTACTTTTTGATGATGGCATGCAATGGATATATACACATTTAAATGGTTTCTATAATTGTTTTTTGTTGGATCTGCAATTAGTTTTATATGTATGTAATATGCAGATGGGGGCTTATGGAAAGTGAGCCCCCCAATTTTTTTTAAAAAAAATTGTCACACATACTTAATGGTTATTTGACAATAACCGTCAAATATTACACACGTATAATGGTTTTTCCAGATAAACCTCTTCCTCTGGTGACCAATACTTTACCGTTTATTATTTTAACAATTAAGTATTGTATATAATATAACACGGTTGTTATTAAACAACCGTTAAATATAGATTGTTATATTTAATAGTCACTGTCTTACAACCGTTAAATATAGTGCTCTATATATAACGGTTTCTTTTAAAACCATAAAATACAGTGCCCAATATTTAACAGTTAAAAATTGTTATATATAATTATTTAACGCTCGGATATCGGTAAAAAAATAGTTAAATATAGACAAATCTATAGTAGTAAGAATTAAATAATATGATCAGGTTTTTTTTAATGTCATATTAACAATTTTAACTAACTTCCTTAATCTAATTAAATTAGGTAAATATGTCTTACATTAAAGACAGGAGAAGTATAAGAGTTAGATAATTAATTTGTGGGTCTTAAGAAAATTAGTTAAATTAGTTATTTGAAATAAATGTGTGTTAGTTTTCCTAAAAAATCTTATTTAATCATGTGCATTAATACTATCTCGGATGAAAAACCTTTTATTATTTGCAATCAATAAAAAAATTTTAGAGAAAGATTATAAATTTAGAAGAAAATAAATTTAACTCTTATATTTATGATCAAAACAAACCACTTGTCTAATTTCTATATTTAGAAATGGAAGAAGTAAATTGTTTGATTATTGTTGACCTTCAAGTGTAACTTTTGGAAGTAAGAATCATCAGAAGACATAACTATAATATAGCCTTAATGCCAAAATACTGATATAAGATCGGGATAGTTTTATGATTAAGAGAGATCAATAACTACTTCACTCAAAAGTTAAAGTGCAATTAATTTCTTAAAAAAGAAAAGATTGCAACCAGGTCTTACTTAACAGACTTAATGACAACCAAATCCCTTGAAATAATTAAATTGCAGTGAAGTCCCAAAGGACTAGGGTGCTATTAATTCCAAACATAAAAGCACAGTTTTGCCCCTCTTTTTTGTCACCTTATGGAACAAAGTTGTTATTGATAACTAAATGAGCAACATTAACAACTTTAGAGCACTGCATTGACAATACTTTTTGAAATCACATAACATAAATTATAAACACATAAAGCTTCATCATTTCCATTTACCCCTATATAAGCACATGAAAACATAGCACAATCTTTCCAGCAGAAATTCATACCATCTGACACACTCAGTGAAACAACAATATAAATCATAAAGACATCATATAAGTAACAATATTCCCATAGCAAGATATCATCTACGCCCAAAAACCTTAATCCAATAAGTTTCATACCAAATATGAACTTTTCACATTGTCCAGCTAAAAGGGATGAACAAAGTTGTTATTGACAACTATTTGAGCACTATTAACAACTATTGAGCAGTATTGATGACAAGTATTGAAATCCCATAGTAGATGTTATAAACACATAAAGTTTTATCCTTTGTATTCACCCTTATCTAAGCAAGCAAAAATAGAGCAGAAATCCAAATCATCTCCCACACCCAATGAAACAACAACATAAATTATAAAAACATCATACTAATAACAATCTTCCTATAGCAAGATATCATCTATGCCTAAAAGCCCTAGTCTAATCAGTTTCATACCAAAATATAAACATTTCATATTGTCCAACAAAAAGGGAGGAACAAAGTTGTTACTGGCAACTATATGAGCAACATGAACAAAGTGGAAGATAATATGGAAGTTGGGAGTTCTGGAACGTGTGAGATTATTCATGTGGCAAGCCACTCATGATAGATTAGCAATGAAGGTAACAAGAAGTAAATGGGGGACGAGAGAGACCATGTGCGAAATATGCAAGAACAGTAGAGAGGATATCATGTACGCTCTCAGATATTGTATTCAAGTAAGAATAACCTGGAAGCAATTGATCTCGTCAATCCATAATCAGATCTTCTTTCAATTGGGATGGGAGGAGTGGTTATATGTGAACACCAGGAGCAAGAAAGCATGTGAGTTCAAGGGAAACTGGCCCGAGATATTTGCAATAGGATGCTGGCAGATTTGGCGGTGAGGGAATAAGAAGATTCATAGCGCTAAGTTTAAACCTCCTAGTAATCCTGGTGCAGTGGTTTTGCTACATCTCGATCATTATAGACTTAAATGGGATGGGAGTGAAACACACATGTGTCAACAGAGACTCATCTGGATTCATTGGAAACCACCAACAAGAGGCTGGTGTAAATTAAACGTAGATGGGGCGATCCTATCGCATACTATGTCCAATTATGGTGGAGTCATAAGGGGTGATTATTGTGAGTGGCTTGGGGAATCCTCCAAATGACCGAAGAGGTGTAATAGCTATGTGGCTGAGACATGGGGTGTCCTTAAGGGTCTGAAACTATATTGGGAGTTGGGTTTTCGAAACATCGAGGCTAAATGTGATGCAGCGAAAATAGTTGAGGACCTTAAATGTGAGAAAAGCATATAAGGGAACGTTTTTCTCCCCAGGAAACTTCAGGAAATATTGACTAGGGAGTGACAGGTTGCTATCATTCACATCTACAAAGAAAGTTATAGATGCACAGATTGTTTGGCAGTTATGGTGCAACAATTCCACAGCAGAGCATAACATGGGGCTCCTCCTCTTGAAGTTATTGAGATAATTAAGGATGATCTCGAGGGTCATACCTTTCCGAGGATTATAACAATGTAATCCCCAGGGCATGGCCTTACTTTTGCACACACAAAAAAACTATATGTGAAACATTAACAACTATTGAGCACGTATTGACGACAACAATGCTCTAAGATTGTTAATGTTGCTCATTTTGTTGTCAATAACAACTTTATTCTGCAAGTGTGACAGAAAAGAAGGGCAAAACTACACTTTCACATTTGGAATTAATAACACCTAAGAAGGGCAAAACTATACTTTCACATTGGGAATTAATAACACTTAGGTGCTCTAGGACTTCACTATAATTTTATGATTTCAAAGGACCTAGTTGCTGTTAAGTCTGTTAATTAGGACTTGATTGCAATTTTCACCAAAAAAAAAAATCTTTGCTTATCCAAATAGGTTTCCAATGATGGCCATATGTCAGGGGAATTTAGTGGGCTTGGCTCATAATTAGAAATACTAAGAAGTGTTGATTAACCCATTTAACATTCCTTTAAGAACCAACAACAACTGGGTATAGTGATATGGGCTAGAGCTATTGAGCAAGACTATCAAACTCGTGACAATAACATAAACTCGTATCGTAAACTTGAGTTGTAAACTTATAAGAGTTTACTTTTATCATTAAATAGATATTAATCGTGAATAATTAAAATATAAAAAAAAATAATTTAATTTAAATATATTTTAAATCGAAGCAATTAAAATTAAATCCATTAACACCCATAATTTATCATACTGAATAAAGAAATTTATATAAAATTCATATATAAAGTAATTGAACAAAATCAAATCGAAAAAGTTAGCAAAATTTTTATAGTGAGTTAACAAGATTTTATAAGTTTTGAACGTAAAAACGGGGTAACATCGGTGTGTAAATTCACGAGTTTATAACTAGAATGAATTTCAGGGTGATGCGACAGAGTTTTGTAAGCTAGGACTCGAAGATTCAACTCATGAGTTTGACAACAATTGTATTAAGTATGGTGAAAAGGGGGCTATTACCTCTATTGTTAGGCGAGTTGTGAGTTCAAATTCTGTTATTGATGTTAAGACTTTATCGGTGGGCAATCTATAACTACACTTGTAAATGCTCTTTTAATCTAGAGGCATGTCTTGGTTCTGGTGAATCGTGAGACCCATCTCAGTAAACTTTACTTCATAAAAAAAAGGGGTTAAAGACCATTTTTGCTCCTTAAGTTTTCCCTTATGATCAATTTTGTTCCGAAAGTTTTTTTTTGTCTTAGTTACGCCCTGGAAGTTTTAAATTGGAGCAATTTCACCCTCAGTTAACGGAGACATAACAATTATTATCAAATTGGACAAGTTGGCATCTGGAATAACACGTCGGCATAAAACTTGTGTGTCATGTGGATTTGTGACGATGACATGGCTTAAAAGAGTAAATCGATTTATGCCTCGCGTAAATCGATTTGACAAGGAGTAAATCGATTTATGCCTTATGTAAATCGATTTACTTATGACAACAATATTTATGAGGCATTATAAGCAAAATATAATGTACTCGACGATGGGTTTAACTCAGTCCAAGAAGCGCAAATCGATTTATGAGGCATTATAAGCAAAATATAATGTAATCGACGGTGGGTTTAACTCAGTTTAAGAAGTGCACATAGGAGCAATGATGCCGCAATGACAGATCCTCGCCAACCCCTCGCTTTCAACCTCTCAAACTCTATGAGCAAAATACTTGCCCTCCTCATGCTTATCGATGTCGAAGAACCTGGGAGTCACCCATTGCTTCTGCTTTCCACTCCAAACCTCCGAATGCTTGTCATCAATCGCTGCCTTTGAAGTTTAAAGCTTCAAGCTTTAATGTCTCATACCTAACAAATTGATCAGGAAGATGCACTCTCCCACAGATCGGGCTAATCGCATTGAATAGGCAGATGGACTCCAACATGTCTTCAATTCTCTCCAATGCGGACTACTACCTTGCATATTCTCCAACGTGCCACACGTCCGTTGTGTTCTGACTTAACCAAAGGTGAAATCGCTCTAATTTAAAACTTCTAGGGCGTAATTGAGCCACAAAAAATTTTCAGGGAATTGATCATAAGGAAAAACTTTCAGGACAAAAATGTTATTTAACCCTTAAAAAAAAGGGTATTACCTCACAGTCCGACCAATTAGGTTCAAATTCTCCATGCAAGAAGTGCACGTGTTCAGTACTCGATTCGACTGTACTAAGGGGGAAAAATAGGATAGTCATTCTGTTGTGTTGTTTATGATTCAACCATTTTCTAATCACCATAGTTCACGTGATGCCGGGGAATGAAGCTCTTAATAGCCGACGCTATGGTCACGAAATAACTACATTCTATTAATCATCATTTTCTAGAAGTTCCCCGTGTGTTGCATTTATATTATATAGTAAAATATTGATCCATGTCAATTCATAATTTCGAATTCCTTAAACTATTAATACTCCTATTGCACTATTGTAGTAGGTACGTGAAGAGCATGGAGTCTAAAAAAGAAATAGATTTTTGTCCAAAAAAAAAATAGATTTTTCTTTTGTTTTTCCAAGAATTGAAATTGATCTATATCTTTTTTTCGTATGTTTGTGCCATTTAGAAGAGAAATTTTACCCAAAAGCATGCATTTCTTATTACTAGATTCAACCCCAATTCATGAAGATTTTTGCGTCAAGTCTCAATCTAAAAAAACGCCCATGCGTTTCTCTGAATCATTCCATATATCCTGCCAAGTTCAGAGGCATAATGCCGACAAAACTTGTTGGCACAGCAAACTAGCAGTTGTTTGCTTATTCTGTTCGCAAAAAACAGCGAGGAAAGCATGATGATCACTCATTGGAACACCACCAGGCGCTGCTCCATTTAAAGCGAGGGATCATCATGTACCAGAGAAGAATCGACCTTAATCCTAGATTCAATGAATAGCCCCTTTTCTTTGGAATACATGGCAAAACCTAACAAGTCGGTATTTGCTTTTTTGGCTCAGATTTTTGCTCTAGTAGCCACCATTTCGGCGAATACTGGGTTTGCTTTGGGCACGTCTTCTTTCCCGGACCCGTTTGTCCAGCAACAACTGGACAGGGTTGGTAGGCTGCCGGGTCAAACGTTTAACATCGAATTCGCACATTACGCTGGCTATGTCACTGTCAACCAGGAATCTGGGAGGGCACTGTTTTACTGGTTCTTGGAAGCTGCTTCGGACCCTGAAACGAAGCCTCTTGTTCTGTGGCTCAATGGAGGTCAGCAGTCAAAAACATTATTTATTTATGTTCTTTAACCTTTCGTTTGCATCATAAGATAACTTGTTTCCTGTTTTAAGGTTTTGAAATATCTGTCTGGTATAGGACCTGGGTGTTCATCCAGTGCTTATGGGGAAGCAGAGGAAATCGGTCCCTTTCACATTCAGCCTGATGGCAAAACCCTTTATCTAAATCCTTACTCTTGGAATCAAGGTAAATGAATACAGCCTACGAGGTTGTTAGTATTATCTTAAATTTCCTCATTGATGCAGATGTCTCAGTCTAACTTTATGTATTGTTTTATAGTTGCCAACATTCTTTTTGTTGATTCTCCTGTTGGAGTTGGATTTTCATATTTAAACTCTTCATCTGACATACTGAATAATGGCGATAAGAGAACTGGTATGAGTCCGACTGTTTAGTATCTCATGCTTCTGCTTTGAAATATATGTATTCTGTGCCAATCAAGTTTAATGTTTCTTCATGGCAGCTGAGGACTCTTTGGAATTCTTACTGAAGTGGTTTGAGCGGTTTCCCCAGTATAAAGGAAGAGATTTCTTCATCTCTGGTGAAAGCTATGCAGGTAAACGAAACTTTGATATAGACAAATTGCTACAACCTACAGATATCTTTGTCGTTCAATTGTAGTGATTATGTCGTCAAATGGATTCGTTTTGTACTTGAATACTAACAACCATGAGAAAATAAAATTGTTGAGATGAGATCACATGTCAACTGTTTGGCTCCTTGATTCCACTTTACTAATTTTTTTGTTATAAAGATTTCATCATGTTCTGATAGCTTAATATGCATCAATTGTTGGACCTGTGTTTCAGGGCATTATGTTCCTCAACTTAGCCAAGTTATTGTGAACTACAACAAGAACGCCAACGAAAAAGCTATCAATCTGAAAGGCTACATGGTGTAGATTTTGTCATCTCATAAGAATAATTCCTTCTTGTTATGCTCAATGCAGTGAATAATATGTGTCTGTTGCAGGTAGGAAATGCTCTAACTGATGATTACAATGATCACAAGGGCGTTGCCCAGTTTTTGTGGTCATCCGGTTTGATTTCTGATCAAACATATCAGCAAATGGACCTTCTATGTGATAATGAGCCTTTCCTGACTCCTTCAGATTCATGTACAAAAATTTTAGAGAACGCTGACAAAGAAGTTGGCCAAATTGATATGTACAGTATCTTCACTCCACCATGCACTGCTAATGTTAGCCAGACAAACCAGCTGCTGAAAAGAAGGCATGTAAGTATACCTTAATACTACCGACTCTCTGTCCATTTCATGTTTCTTCTCATTCTAAACACAACAAAATTATGAGTGGGAAATCTTCTTAAAGATAAAATTTTACTTGAACATTTTGTTTCCAAATGAAGTTGTTTTCTCCTGAAGCAATTCTAATTTTTCAATCATTCTCTATATATTATATTGAGCTTTTTTGTGCAAAAGTTGAGTGAGAACATAATGATGTGATTATGGGACATGCTCTTACTGATATGTTTTGTCTTGTCATAGAAAATTGGGAGACTTAGAGTGGTATATGATCCTTGCACTGAGAAGCACTCCACCATATACTTCAATCTACCTGAGGTCCAGGAGGCTCTTCATGTTGATCCAGCTCACAAGCCTGCTAAATGGGAGACCTGCAGGTATTTTATGACTCTCTGTTTTTCCCATGCAGCATGTACTATAAACCAAGTGTCATGAAAATTTCCCTTCATATGTTAAACTAGTAAATGAGATGAACAATTAGCCCCTAGCTGACATCCTTTCTTTAGTTATTATTATGAAGATCAAGTTGAAATTTTGAAAATCCTTAGGCTAAATCATTCTTTTTGAAAAAAGAATTATTGCACCAGTATTTTTCTTCCCTCTACATGTGCTTCTATAGACCGCTTTGAAACTTAGAGATGTAAAATGTGTCTTACTCTCAATGTTTTGCAGTGACGAGGTAAATGGAAACTGGAAGGATTCTCCATTGACAGTACTTGATATTTATCGTGAACTTATTCCTACAGGGCTGAGGATATGGGTTTTCAGGTTACTTACTCTCTGAATGTTTAATATATATGGTTGGTTTGTACCATGTTCAAAGACACATAAACACAACGATAACCACATGTACGCTTGCCGTCATTTATACATACACTCATTTATTTATGCACTTGTGTACCTCAAATGGTCAAACCAAATGCATTTGCTGCTGAATTTATTCTTTTATTTTTATAAGTACAGGTATCCTCCTATTGGAGGCAATCCTGTTCGAGGTACTGTAGGGCACAAAATGTGGGTACCTCTCCCAACAGGGATTTGAACCTTGGTTCGCCACGTTGTAAGGGACTAGCCCCTTCCGCTAGACCCAACCCCGTTGGTACTGTTGAAGTTATGTTGCCTAGGACAGTGCGGCTCGAAATCTTAATCTAATGTGAGATTAGACCATACAAATTGTGGTTTTTATAAATTATTATAATGGAACTGGATCGCATCAAATAAAACTCTGAAGTATGCATTTAATTAATTTTTCCTCACAGCTGATGTTTCCTCAAGCATTGGCCATTGTGGATACCAGATGATCAAGTGCAGTTTTTGCATGTTAGGCTGACTACTTTGCCCAGTTTGATGCATTTTATGTTTGTAATTTAGAAAGTTGTGTGATAGCATCAAAATTTCCGTTTCATGTATTTTCATTTCAAAATTTCATTTTCTTCATGACAAATTTGTTTCACAAACCCTTTGATATAGTCGGAAAAGCAAAAAAGTTTAGTGAAAGAGACTGGTCTGTTACTATCCTCACTCCTCATGCATCTGATTTGAAACTCAAAGGCCATATATTTTTGTGCAGAACGTGATTGAAACTAAATTTTCCTGAACATTGTATGTTTCCTCCTCATTCGCTATTTCTTTCACCAATCATAGATTCTTTTTTCCCATGTGACAGTGGTGACACAGATGGTGTGATCCCAGTGACATCCACTCGCTACAGCATAGATGCTCTGAGACTTAAAACTGTGAGCCCTTGGCGTCCTTGGTATGATGATGGGCAGGTAAGTGATTGTACAACCTCTTTTTTCCCCGTTTTAATATGTTAAAGAGATAATGTAATTAGATAGACTTTGAGGTATAGTAATCATGTCTTGTTATTTGTACAAAAAAGAAAGAAAAGAGATATGGCCTGTACAAATATTCTTTGGTATTGTGTGTTTGTATTATCACTACATAAATTTGATACATGATTAAACAAAGACTTAAATTTAAAGCCTCCTGCTAACTACTAACACCCTTTACTTATAATCTAGATTACACCTAGCGGGTTGTTTTATTATACTTTCTTCGAACCTATATATAAGAAACAACTTACATATATATATATATATATATATATATATATATATATATATATATATATATATATATATATATATATATATATATATATATATATATATATATATATATATATATATATATATATATATATATATATTATCATTAGACAGAATCTAAACTTGGCAAATGAGTTGTTTCTTATAAAGACAACTTTAGGTGAAATTCCTAGGTTGTTTGTCATACGCATTTAGCAAGTAAATATACAATGTGTAGTGTTTAGAGAGAAATCGAAAGAAGAGTGAATAGAAAGAAAAGTGGGTTTGATGCACATTTGTACTCATTTCACTTTTTTAGTGCTATGTAATCCTTGTAGCCAACCCCACCTCTTAGGATAAAACTTCTTGTCAGTTTCTTGCTCTAATATTTCGCACAATACTGCAGAGGAACCAATATGTTTGTCATCAGATTCTTCAACATGATAGAGGGAAGAAATTCTGTGAAATATGTAATCTAATATTGTGCTAAACCACACAAACATACATATGAAAGAATAGACTTGTGATGAATGTCTGAAACTTGTTAACAGGTGGGAGGATGGACACAAGAATATGAAGGACTGACTTTTGTAGCAGTAAGAGGGGCAGGGCATGAGGTTCCTCTACACAGACCAAAATATGCTCTTGCTCTCTCATCAAGGCCTTCCTTGCTGGAACCTCCATGCCTTCCCTTGATCCTGAGCTTGTCAGTGCCTATTCAAATCCAAGTTTCCATTTTGCTTCACTTCAATTTAACTTCTGAAGCTCTGTCACTTCTCTAATAAATTCTTGATCTCCGGTCCACCTCCTGCTCTATGAGCTAACACAACTTAACACATGTGATATTTATTTTCTATATCTTCCCAATGTTGAACACACACAAAGCGGGAAAACTCAAATGTATTGGATATAAGTTAATCCAAGTCTTGCTAAACATATCTTTAGCGGTATAATCCTTGATGTTCCTATATATATCTTTATGACTGACATGACCTTGTAAAGATTTTCCACTTTATATGCCTAATACTTCATCTGGTGTTGTTGCTAGACATGTAAAACTGGGTTTCATAAACTGAAGTTTTGACCTGTTTTGTTGACTGGTAGACAGATGCATTTGGCTTCCAATTGGGGATGTGATTTTGTAAACTCTCTGAATTTTTACATTCAGGCATATAACTCCCATACTCTCTGTAAATAGTGTAAAGTTTAAGGAGTTTATTTACATATAACTCAAAGTTTGGGAAGATTATATACACAAATAAAGCTTAGGGGGTATAAACTTGATAGATTAAGGTTATAAACCTTTTACGCTTTAAACCCTTTTGAGGTTTTAAAAAGTAAAAGGTTTTCGTTTCTCTTTAGAAGTATATTTTCCTGTATTTAAGCTTGTATTCTTTTTATGGGATGAGGCTGCTACCACATCAAACATTAGCTACAAATATTTAAAATAAACACATCCAGCTTGAAAGGGAATCCTTTAGATCTTGGGCCAAAGACTGACAAGTCTTGAACTGGTTCGCTATGGTTTGGGCCCAATGGTGCTGGGTGAGACATTTTTGGGCCATTGTGATTTGGCTGTCTGAAAATTTTGGTCCCGCAATGCTTATAAAATTTGACCCAAAAAAATTAATGCTGCTGAGGCACTGAATAAAATTCGGCCATGGAGATTGGAGGTATTTTCTTAATTGACCTGAAAAGGATATAAGATATTTTCTCATGATAATTATTTTTTCCAAATCATTTGAAAGAACTCAGATAAAAAAAACAGCTGCCTATCATTTTTTATCTTAACATAAAGAATTAAATAATTGTGGCCAAAGTATGTCATCTTTTTTGGATTTTTACAGTTGAAGATGTTACCCGTTTTTATCAACTAAATTAAATAAAATATTGCTTTTGAAATATTAAGAGAGGGAAGAAAATTAATTAAGTACAATTTATTGTTTTTTAATTATTCTCGACAAAAATTAAATTAATTTTTTTACAGTAAAGTTACTTTCAATTAATTATTAAGTATTGATCTTAATGTTAATAAATAATAACCCACCTCCTCCAGCCAATTAACTTGGCTTGTAGTTAGTACTTAGTAGAGCTCGCACGAGAATCAGGTTGCGCGAGTGCATGTGTTTTGTTTTGTGGTCTCAACAAGCAGCGACGAAGAGATGAAAGGATAAAACTTGAAAAGACGTTGAAGTGCCTCGACGACGACAGGTCGGTCTTCATCTTCAGCTCCCTCTTTAGTCACTCGCTAAGCTCAATTGAACTCTTCCTTTTCAATGGATTTAACTGTATCGAATAGTTCTGCTTAATGCCTATGTGAATTCATGGCCTTGCTTAGGTTTCCAGTTTCTTTGGACTCCTTTGATTCAAAGAAGGCCAATTTCCCTTTGAATTCTGCTGACCGTAGCTCTGGCTTTTGGCCATCTAGTTGCCTTCATGCTCTTCGAGCTTGCGCTTTCGTTTCTTTGAGCAGGATCAAGTACATACAAGTCTCTAGGCTCGAAAATGAGCTGACAGGTGTTTCTGATGAGGGTTTGGACGGGGGGAATTTGAATTCGAGATTTGAACCTGGGAAGAAGGTTCGTGTAGCAAAGAAGGTAGCGAACAGAGAACTTGAAGTGGGTTTGAAATATAGGTACAAAAGGGTAGGCGGTACACTTGAGATAGACAAGTACTTTGTATATGATGATGGTTTTGATGTAGATTACTCTTCCATTCGGATTGACTTGAGCTCTGAACTTTGTATTGCGATCTTGAAAAGGCTTGAAAAAAGAAGTGATAGCAAAACTATGGTGTTTTTTCAGTGGATGAGGAGCAATGGGAAGTTAGAACAGAACATTGGTGCTTATAATGTGATTATCCGGGTGTTAAGCAGGAAAGGAGACTGGGATGCTACGGAGAGAATGATTCAGGAAATGAGAAACAAATTTGGTTCAGAATTGAATTTTCAGGTTTTCAACACGCTTATCTACGCATGCTCCAAACGAGGTCTTGTAAGGCTAGGTGCTCGGTGGTTTCGAATGATGTTAGACTTTGATGTTCGACCAAATATTGCGACATTTGGCACACTCATGGGGCTTTACCAGAAGGGTTGG
Source organism: Inga laurina (assembly GCA_963855925.1). Classification (NCBI taxonomy): domain Eukaryota; kingdom Viridiplantae; phylum Streptophyta; class Magnoliopsida; order Fabales; family Fabaceae; genus Inga; species Inga laurina. The sequence goes on from OY979713.1 coordinate 38,220,492, forward strand.
AATGTTGATGAGGCAGAGTTCACATTTTCAAAGATGAGGAACTTAGGAATTGTATGTCAATCTGCGTATTCAGCAATGATAACTATTTATACCCGTTTAAGATTGTACGAGAAAGCAGAAGTAATTATTGGGTTGATGAGAGAAGATGAAGTACTTCTTAATCTGGAAAATTGGCTGGCAGTACTAAATGCTTATAGCCAGCAAGGCAAAATGAAGGATGCTGAAGAGGTATTCATATCAATGCAACAAGCAGGGCTTTCCTCCAATATCATTGCTTATAATACAATGATCACTGGGTACGGGAAGGCATCTAACATGGATGCTGCTCAAAGTCTTTTTCTGAATATGCAGAATGTTGGGACGGATCCTGATGAAACCACTTACCGATCTATGATTGAAGGTTGGGGTAGAGCCGGTAATTTTGAGCAAGCAAGATGGTACTACAATGAGCTGAAACGGCTGGGATACAAGCCCAATTCCTCCAATTTGTACACATTGATAAAATTGCAAGCCAAACATGCAGATGAAGAGGGTGCCATGACAACCCTCACCGATATGCTGGAGACCGGATGTCAGTATTCTTCTATACTTGGGATTCTTTTGCAAGCTTATGAGGGAGCTGGAAGAGTTGATAAAGTGCCACTTTTGCTGAAAGATTCCTTCTATCAGCATGTTTTAGTCAACCAGAATTCATGCTCCACTCTGGTCATGGCTTATGTAAAACATCAATTAGTGGATGAGGCCTTGAAAGTATTGAATGACAAAAAGTGGAATGATCCTCATTATGAGGATAATTTGTATCATCTGATTATTTGCCTGTGCAAAGAGGTAGGTTTGCTTCAAGATGCTGTTAAAATATACAGTCAAATGGCCACACACGGTGACAAGCCAAATCTGCACATATCATGCACTATGATTGACATTTATTGTATCATGGGTCTCTTTAAGGAAGCAGAAAAACTGTATCTGAAATTGAAATCTTCAGAAACCTCCTTGGATATGATTGCCTTGAGCATTGTTGTAAGAATGTATGCTAAAGCTGGATCTTTGGAAGATGCTTGCTCTGTTCTGGATGAAATTGACAAGCGACCAGATATCATTCCTGATGTTTTTCTGTTACGTGATATGCTCCGCACTTATCAAAGATGTGGTATGCTGGATAAATTATCTGATTTATACTACAAAATCTCCAAAGATCGAGCAAATTGGGATCAGGAAATGTATAAATGCGTCCTGAACTGCTGTGCACGTGCTCTGCCTGTAGATGAGCTTACCAGGCTTTTTGATGAGATGCTTCAGCGTGGATTTTCACCTAATACAATTACCTTCAATGTTATGCTTGACGTCTATGGAAAAGCCAAGTTATTCAAGAAGGCTGAGAAGTTGTTCCTCATGGCTAAAAGGAGGGGCCTGACTAACGTGATTTCTTACAATACTATTATAGCTGCATTTGGGAAGAACAAGGACTTCAAAAACATGACATCAACTGTCCAGAAGATGAAATTTGATGGCTTTGAAGTTTCGCTTGAAGCCTACAATTCAATGCTAGATGCTTATGGAAAAGATGGTCAAATGGAGACTTTTAGAACCGTATTGCAGAAAATGAAGGAATCAAGATGTACCTCTGACCACTACACATACAATACCATGATCAATATTTATGGAGAGCGAGGATGGATCGATGAAGTCGCAAGTGTGCTCAGAGAACTGAGAGAATGTGGACTTGGACCTGATTTGTACAGCTATAACACATTGATCAAAGCATATGGTATTGCTGGGATGGTTGAAGAAGCTGTAAATTTGGTTAAGGAGATGAGAGAAAATGGTATTGAACCTGACCACATAACCTACACAAATCTTATCACGGCTCTGAGAAGAAATGATAAGATTTTAGAAGCTGTAAAATGGTCACTGTGGATGAAGCAGCTGAAGTTGTAAATTTCATAAAACTGCACTCTCAAAGCGGTCTTAGGCCTTTCAATCGCGCTTCTGTGAAAAATATCACGAACTTCAGGTCGTACTTGAGTACAGTCTGACCTTTAGCTTCATTGGTAAGATATATATTTATTTTTCAAAAATATTTGTCAATTTTGATTATCTTACTTTTTGATCGAATAACTCATCCTTCTGAGATTTTATCACTTGATCGAGTGATTTCATGATCTTGTTTTCTTAAATGTTCTTTGACTGAAATGTTTACTTTTCTGGGTGATAATTCATACATACTTTGGTTTAATTGAATAATGTCTGCTTCCCTGCCTTTAAAAGAGAGTAAGAAATAGCTTTCAAGTTTTTACTTCCACAATTCGTAGGCGTCATGCTCTGATCAAATATTACAGGACAAGTCTTTCTTTTCTTCTAATAATATATGTTATATGCATTTTGCAGAATGAGAGTTAATTTATTAATTATCTTTCTACATCATGTGACCTCAAGTTTGAACTTTTTCATTTTGATCTAAGAAATCTGAAAGTATAATTTCGGATCGGCCATTGATTTCAAGTTCTGATACTGATTCCAGATATCCTGGATTTTTAGGGGAATAGCGATACAGGATGTTGACTGCAAGTGCAATAAGGTGACAGATGGGACTGAGGATATGCATGACAGCACAGAGAAATGGTCAAGATTTAAGTGTTTATTATTAAAATTTTCAATAAAAACATGACTTGGATTTTTATCCCTTTTGTAATTCAAAATTTCATGATTGAATCTGCCAAAAAAGTCTTTTCCATGTCATGTTTTTATTGAGGAACTTGATAACAAATGCTCATACTTCATTATAGGTGTTGCTTGGGGCTCCCGTGAGAAAGCAGCTTCTAGAATATTAAACAAAGGAAAAAAAAAAAAGTTGTAGTTTCCAATCCAAGCTTACATATTTGGAATCAAAATTATGGTTATCCTATTGTCCCTACATTTCATCTACAACTATAGTCTTCAATAGAGTTTATCCCAATTTGCGTCATTTCTTAAATTCTACACAAATTAATATGCAATTATTTTTTTTGGTCAAAAATCAATATGCAATTATTAGCTACATCAAGTTTAACACTTGTCATGAAACAATTCTTATAATTATATACTTGGTTATAAATGCTTTCTTTTCCCTTAACTATTGTATAATTAGCCATATGTTGGGAGTCCTATTATTTATCAGGTCTGTAAGATTATATAACATTGTAATTAGAAGCCTGGGAAATAAGAATACTGTTGAAAGTCATTTTCCTATCTTCTCTCACTCTTCTTTCACTTTCTTATTATCATTTAGTATCCGAAATACACTTTGAAAATGCATGATTATATGAGAAATCAGGGCAACTTTCAGCCCCTTGCAGAATAAATGTATTCATGCATTATAATACACGTAAACAGAATAATGCTTTGTCAGGCTGTTATCTAGCAATGAAAAATTATAAATTATCATTGCACTTAAGTTTACAATAGAGGATCAGAACTTCCAAGTTAGGAATATACACATGAACCTGCCAAACTCACTTTTCAGTCAAGCCTACTTCTGACATGTTTACATATCCTATGTATGGTTGACTTGTTCTGCTTATTTTTTATACACCGAGTCTATCTCTAAGAATACCTCACATGGAAAATGCCACTGTCTATTAAGTGGCAGAGCCGGGTGAACAAAATTGTCAACGTCAAAATCTTACTGGGAACTCGTTCATTCCTATATGGAGTAACAGTCATTGAGGCTCTTCTCCACTTGAACCAGCACTGTATAAATAAGATCATTGTACTTTCTGAGCAATATGGGAACATAAAGTTCTGGAAAATATCCTTGCAGTCTGTTATCTTTCCTTCCCAAGCATTTCTCGAAGCTGGCATAGGTCGCTGTTCCTGTCAAAGCTTCCGAAACAGCTCCAATGAAAGCAAAGGATGTTTCTGTGGAAATCCATGATTCTGGTGGAGCAATGGTCAGTTGAAAAAGTATGGTGACTCAAGAACCTTCTGTAAGTCAAAATCACCCCTCTCTGGCAGTCTAGGGAATGTCAATCCTGGGTATGATTTCTGAAAGTCTTCCAGCAACTGCAAAATTATTGATTGTTCCATTATGATATTAAGCTATATTTTTAATGTTGTTTTACAATACTCAAGTTAAATGTAGGCCTCCAGGAACTTGCATATTTGATCATAAGAGACTCCTCTCCTCTAAGTACTCGAATTCTCATAATACAGTAAGAGAAGATAAGGACTTACATTTTCAAGTATTGGCGAGCTATAAAGCTCTACAAATTTTCCTCTAAGAATCTGATTCATTTTCTCCACATCACATGCATGTGTCCAGAACGAGTCATGAACCCCTGCAAACACATTATTTAACAAAGTTTAAGCACCAACCGACAAAAACGCCAAGTTTTTAAACTTTTAAGATACTAGTATAGAATAAAGGCAAAATGACAGAAAAAGAACCTGAAATTGCAAAATCCCAAATCAGCTATAAAATGAGTTGTGAATTGCTTATCAAGTATAGTTATTACCTTATCAACTCTAAACAACAAACCTAATTTAGGATTTTCCAATTTTCCGGTTCTTTTTCTGTCATTTTCCGTATAATAAATTATTCACTTTAACGGAACGTTTAAAAATGACTCTGTTTAAAATTTCGCTGGTAAAATTAGACTTTCAGACCTGCAAAACGCAAGCCAGCATCCCTGCAGGCAAGAGCAGTGATCATCATGTGTGAACCATCCAGTGAATGTACAAAATTTGGAGGAAATGCTGTTCTCTGTTTTCTGACATCAATCTGGAATACCATATTAGAAGTAATAAGCAAATGATTAATAAGTAAGACTGACAGGAATGTCTGTGTTAAAAGGGTTACAAAGGAAAACAAACACTTACTGCATCAGCCTCCTGCCGCAAAGCCAAAAACTGTAGAGATGTTCTGACCTGCATTACACGGTAAGATCCATTATTCTAGTTTTTTCAAAATAAAGGTCTAAAAAACAGCTTAAAACAACACAATTAGAAGCAAATTCATATTTATTAGTGCCCATGGAGGATTTCCATAGCCAATACCATCAATAAAGCACACACCACTATAACAATCTTGCTTTTCTGAACAATGGTGTGGTCCAGCATTTGAGTCATAATTCCCATGCACAAGTGCTATAGCCACCTCAGATAACTGGGTATTCGTGTATCATACAAGTAACTGTCTGAGCTACCTCCATTGTGTAGCCTAAGGGCAAAAACATTCTTTTCCTGTTTTTCCACGGTTGAGTTACTATTGTAAATGGACCTCCAAGCAACAAAAGAGCCATAACAATTTTCCTTTGAGCTACCAAAAAGGATACATATATGAATAGAAAGCAAGTCATTCACTGAGATTTACAATCAACAATACAACATAAGGATGCAACTGCTGAAGTAAACAGTGAAACACCAAGGCAGTAGCGATTACACAAGTCAAATCATCATGACAACATGTTACCGAAGGAACCCCATTGATCAGTAAATGCACCCATCTGTTACATCTAGTGAGATATTCACACACATGCTTCTTTAGTGAGTGTTTGGGTAACACTGAAACTGCGGTTCAGAAACTCATTTCCACAAGCCAAGACAAAACTCCTCTTACATACTTACCTCATAAATCGTAAAAGCTAATCAAAACACACACTTAGTTTGATTGTCACAGACTTTCATGAATGTTTCAGACTAGTATCCTTTTGGCCGGCATTATTTACCATATTGTCAGTGATTCATTGTTAAGTACGTTAACACCTAATGGGAAATGGTGGCTTACCAGATGACGTTCAGTTTTGCAGTATGGTTGTATAACAGGAAGACCAAGAGGAGTGGTCCATCGAACAGCCTGTTTGTCAGAAGCAATCACCTAAAAAAACACAAAAACAAATAAAGGATGAAAATACATAACATGCATACAAAAGTCTCAAAATCAAAAGAGATGTTGACACAAAAGGATGCAAATACATAAACCGCAAACCAAAGTTTCGCACCAAAAGAGATGCTGATGTGTCGAGAGTGTTTACCTTTGCACAATCACCAAGCCAATTCATAATGCCACGTGCAGCTTCAAAAATATCCCCAAGGGCGTCCAACGTCACCTAAAGAAAGTAAGGATGGTCACAAGACTACGTATGATACAGACAGATAAAGACATTATATTTCCATCATATGTTATATAGTCATGAAAATGTGAAACAGCGTCTGCATGTTTTTATATAGCACAAGTGAATTAAACCCAGGTGAAAACGAACATTCAACTAAAAACAAATGTTATGAAGTGAATGACTCCATTAGCTTTTATTTGGGCATTATTTCCCAAAGATTATGTTTAAAAGAAAATCAAAAGGTACTGATCCCATAATTACATATCAAGGAATCTATTAGTCTCTAATAACTACAATTTAATCCTCACATTCAATATATGGATGCTTACTTTCGCAGCATAGCAAGCTGCATCAAATATAAGTTTGTCATCATCTTTGAGACCTTTCTCCAGTAATCTTCTTTTTATTTGCTCTCTTGCCCCAACAAAAGTAACACCATACACTGAAGTCATAACTGTTTGTTTGACCAGTTTCCTATCAACCTGAAAGTATACGAGACTTGAGAGTGAGAGGCAAGAAAAAAGAGACATCCAGACGAATTACTGGAGCACATATTGTATAATATACATAACTTAGCTCTTTAAAATGAATACTGACCTTGTCAATTAAAACCTTTGCTAATAAAGCTTTTGGATTTGTAGTAGGATCTTCACTGCTGTCCCTTATCATAATATCATGAACCCTGCCCACATTCAAAATTTACAATTGAAGTAACAATACAATATTAATCAAGCACAGAAATTTGGAAATTTCCTTCGCACATAAGATAGCCTTCTCAAGGAAAGTTATTCTAATGCAGTGTACTTGCAATTAACAGAGGTTATAATGAAAAACTCAATTGCAATCAATGGACTTGACATACCTAACAGCAATCTCTGAGTAAACATCAGCTGGTTTCTCTCTAGCAACCAAGTTAACTGCAGCAGCCTCCAACTGATAGCATATTTAATCCAGTCAAATGACAATAATAGGTGTAACCAAAATTAATTATCGGAAGCTAACGTTATATCAAAAAATAAAACAAAATAGCAGCCGCATATAATTTACAGTTAATGTTGCTTGTTACAAGATGGCATGTTAAAATCACCGATTCACTAAGGTGTGCTAAGATGACCAAGTGAGGACACCATCTATTAAGTAATATGCCGGCTGTCTTGATATGATGTTGTATGAGTTAAGAAATACTACGTATTGGTGATTTTAACACACCATACTGAGATTTCTAAATTACTTAGTGATAGTGGCAAAAAAGAAACAAGCATTCATACTTAAGATCATCACAAAATCCAGCGAACATAAAAATCTTCAATCAAAAAGAAGCAGAGAGAATAGTAAAGTAATTGCAAAAATGAAGAGTGCAGTAAACCTGCACAATCCCTTCCCAAGGCTGCATAGTGCTGTAGGCCATTACAGGAACCATCCTAAATATGTAGCAGAAAAATGTTACCAACACTATCTTTTAAAAGACAAAAGATAAAGCAAACTTTTTTAAAAGAAAGCTAACAAAATAAGGTATAGATATTTATGATGAGAACAGGCTATTATGCAGTTAGCTCTAGTGTTTTGTGACTGAAATTTTCAACTTTTTTTTTTTCTCTCCTTAACCTATTGTATATGTCGTGTAATTGTAAATAAATATAAAAGTTAAACTGGGGGGATTATAGAAGTAGCTGTTGGTAACTGTTAGTCATCATAGGCTATAAATAGAGATAATCAGTTGTATTTTCAGTGTGTTTTATTGTGATAAACCAAATGGGTTGAGTTCCCTTTTCCTCTGTTACTATTTTCTCCCTCCCTCTCTCTCTCTCATGTCTATCTCTCTTCACATTCTCTCTATTCTCCTCTGTTTCTCCTTCTTTCTCCCTCTTTCTCTCTCATTCCATATTACGATAACACAACTGTATACTTTTAGGGTGTATGTTCTTATTAAATGACAAAACGAAGGTAGTACGTTCTCATTGAAGATCTCTTGAAGGCAGAAGAGTTTGTGGCTGATTTAACTACTTATTAAAGTCTGCAAAATTTCAACATTTTTTCCACAGATTTTAAAGTCTCCAGTTACCTGATGAATTGGCAGATGTGAGACAACAGAATGTGGTGATGAGCTTCTTAAGGCTTCTGATAGATTGAAACAAGCAGCGAGGCATTGGAAAGGATCTTCAGCTGTTAACCACCAACGGTTACCATTAATTGGGTTATCAGCAGAGTCAAACACATCATGAAGATGGTTCTCCACAAATTCTAGACGCCCATTGTAAGACAGCTTTTCAACGCCACCAGCATACAAATTCGCCAAATGTATCTTCAGACACTTTAGTCCAGACTTCCCTAATGACCGCCCTTCAGCAAACTCAAGCAGTCCTCGACACATATCAGAACTTAAATGATTCAAATGAGGATGCATTGGATATGCCCTGCCACGGAAGTCAAGATTGTGGGGATAATAAAAGCCCTCCTCATCTTTCATTTTCCGGGCTACCTGTATCAAAATGTATTTTATTATGACTATTGCTCATCTGAATGGGATAAATACATTATACATGAAAAAAAAATTGAAATTACGCCATTCACGATTATGATTGACAAATGTGTATATGGTTATACTGAACAGCATATGCATATGCAAGAAGTAGGCAAGACAATAGGCTGTTGCTGTATTGACAAAAATTTTCAATTGTTCAAACATAATATCAAAGGATATCTGACAATAAGAGGGGAAGTCTTACAGAAAGCTTAAGCTCAGTGTCACATCTTTGAGCGTGTCTCTCTAGATTAATTTTCTTTGCCTTCCTCACCCTCCATTTCCACTCCTGAATTAGTTTTAATTCATCAACCAGTGGCTTTTCAGCTATGGGAACCTACCAATCCAAAAGGAGAGTACATGTAAGTCAGATGAATCACAGCAATACATAATATCAAGAATTCATCATATTTCAAGCTTATTAGAGAAGTTGCATATGGCGTTCACGCAGCCTGCGCTAGACCAAACCAATTTTGTCTGGTAAGTCCTTACATTTTCAAATCACAGTTAAAAGAAAACTTCTCTTGTTTATAAGAACCTAACAAAACACAGTTGTTCAAGTCCATCAAATGATCTAAAAGTCACTCTTTAATGTGAATAATATCAGAATTCATCATATTCGTTAGTGTAAAACAATTTAAGTTTATTCGTTAATGTAATTTTCAAAAGAAATGGGTAAAATAGGTAAATATTAGCAAAACAGGAAATGAACACAAAATTCTTCTATGAAGATTTCTATTTCTACGTGTCATCCTTAATCTTACAAATTTCTCTGTAAGTTTGTGCTTACATCTTGACGATCAATCAGGCCTGCAATTTTACCTCCTCCATCCCAGATTGTCTCAACAACACCCAGCAATCTTCTATTTATTCGCCATTTGGTATTTCCAAGCACATCCAAAGCCTTAGAATGTTTCAGTTAAAGAAGAAAGAACAAGTCAAGCTTATATATAAAGATGAAGTTACTACTGAAGAAGCAGAAACAATCATGCCAAACAAATAAATATACTCCCTCCGGTCCACAATATAGAGCACTTAAACTATATCACGGGAAACAAGAAATGACAGTTAAGTCATTTAATATGTCTTAATATGTAATTTTTTTCCACTTTTACCCTTCTTGAGAAATGTGTTTAATTGCATTGAGAACGTTATTTTAGAGAGAGGGGATATAATGAGTGGGATGGGCAAAGTTGGAAAGTAACTATTAATCATAAGGGTAAAACACGAAAAAGAGCATTGATTAAACTTGAAGTGACTTATATTCTGAACCATACATTTCTTCTAGAAGTGCCTTATATTGTGGACCAGAGGCCAAAGTGTTGCAAATGTAAAAACATAAGTAAATAGTAAAATATTTAAACAATTAATAAATTTAGAACATACATACTTGTGGACCAGAGGCCAAAGTGTTGCAAATGTAAAAACATAAGTAAATAGTAAAATATTTAAACAATTAATAAATTTACATACATATGCAAATGTAAAAACATAAGTAAATAGTAAAATATTTAAACATACATACATACATACATACTTGCAAATGTAAAAACATAAGTAAATAGTAAAATATTTAAACAATTAATAAATTTAGAACTAACTATTTTGTAATGACTCTAGAAAAGGTTCCTGAGTGCTGTTCCAATATTATACCAATAAGAATGCACAGACCTTTCCAGATGATCTCTTTTGTAAAATATTCGTAGGAAATGAAAAGGGAAAATGCATCTTAACATATAATACCTCAAAAACTTTTTGCATTTGTCCCCCTTTCACATTCTTCATTACAGCTTGTTGCTTTCTAGATCCATGAGTACGCATAATAAAAGAAGGCAAGAACAAGTGTCCACCTTTGTCATATCTGGAAAGAGTTTTGGAAAATTTTAGAAGGGGGTAGTGGGAGAAGAAGGGAGAGAGAAGCTGCTAAGACACTAAGGATTGAAGAGAACATGTGGACAGCTAATTGTGCCCTTTACTACCATCCAAACTTTTTAAGCAGCTAATAATATATCATAGAATAAAGTCCTTATTCATTTTATTTTATATTTTAATGATATTTATTCATATAATTATTTTAAAACTGCTAGAAAATCCCAATTGAACCAGTTTTCAACCACAACTGTCATTAAAGGATCAAACAGTATCACTGCTCCACTCTTGGACTTGATGACAAGAAGTTAAGTTTTCAATACACTAGCATGACACAAGTCAATTGTCGTACCCTTTCCACTTTTTTGAGGGTATCAACATTGGCATGAAAGGTATTAACATATGTTTAGCCTGCATGAAAATAAGAGCAATAAATAGTAAGCAAACAAGATATATTTACAATGTTTGAACTGCAAGTAACTACCTTGAAATGGTTTGCAATTTCTTGTGTGTCTTAAAGAGTTATAATAACATTCATAAAAACAAACCAAACATATATTTATAATCAGTTTTATTTTCAGTTGGTAATCATGTGTAACAGGAAGATGAATTATTTCAATAAGAACCTTCATTCTCTCAGATAGCACTTAAAACAACAAGAACACAAGGAAGTCAACGTAGGTGGATCATTAGGTTTTTATTCAGTACCACAACTTTAGCAAGATGTTTAGCAGATTGGTCAGAAAGTACAGTGTTGAATTTCTCTATTTCTATATGCATGCAAGTTATTTTCTGTGAAAGAAGGTTGGGGGGACGGGCATTTGCAAACTTCAAATACGGAAAGATCATAAAGATTTTGCTAGTGATAGTATAATAAATAAAAACAAGACATCTCCACTTACAGATTTATCAAGCCCAGTAAGGACTAAGGGATCACATTCTATAACGCCAAACTTCTTCAAAAGCTTTTGCCTACAAGTACAAACAGTTATTCAGATTTCAGAAGAGATAGATAAAGATTATAAGTTTAGGAACTTTCATCAATCCTTTGCAAAATAACTCCAGGTTCTTTTTTTCCCCCCTCACTTTATTACCAAACAAACACGTGACATTGAGACTCCTATTGAATTGGTAGTAAATTTATTCTTTTATTTCATAAGGTGACAATGATGCTAGCCAAACTCAACCACAATACCTCCTAAGCTAAAAGACCAATGGCATTTACTATCCATGTGTACCTGTAGGCATATGCGAGCAGGTCCATGCTCACGCATATGAGGGAGAAAGGGGGAGAGGAAGGAAGAATATAAGCATCATATGAATAAACAGAAGGAGAGTGAGAATGAGAAAGATAAGTACCAATAAGAGTGCAACTAATCAGATAATCTCCTACCCAAGAAAAGGCCAATGTTCAATTTTCCTAACATGACAGTTTTATTTTAAAGCTAAGCTAAGGGTTGACGTCTTAAAGTATTAATTAATTAATTAATAAAAAGAAAAGGAAAATATAGGGCAAAGTCTAACCTTGGACTCTTTGATACAGCTTGAAACCTGTGCCTGAATGCCGGTCGAATATCAGGTGGAGAATCAGCAGACTGGGTAACTGGAGACTGTATATATGCTGTTTCAATTAATAATTCTATCAATCGACATCCCAGCTGCATAGTTCCAAAGTTTGCCCCATTAGGTTTCAATTTAAACCAAAACCCCCCCCCCCAAAAAAAAAAAGAATTCCCAATAAAAAGAGCAGGAAAAAAAGGGAAAGGAAAAATTCACATACAATGCACACAAACCTTGGCCTGAGTATCACGAGCCCATGAGCTAAATTCTTCCTTTTTCAGTAGCAGCTGTACTTTTTTAAGTCTTCTCCTCCTAATCAAAACATTCACACGTTTCCGTAGTTTTTCTTTATCATTGTTCAGACTGTCCTCAGCATTAACCATTGTCTTCTTACCCTGGTGACTTCTAGTTTTTTCCAGGAATTTATGAATTCTCACCTGTAAAACAATACGATAATTACAGCATATGCTTAATTTACAAAATAAGAGGAAGTGGAACCAATCAGGAAAAGGTGGGCTTCTTTCTGACATCTTTATCAAAAGCTACCGTAAACAATAACAGCAGAGAGTTGGTGACATAAAGACACAGAAGGAAGCTTCCACGACTAATAGTTGTCCCTCTCCCATCAATGAAGTGAGATAAGTTAGAATTCCTTGGCAAAAAGCAGGTTGTATTAATTGCAAATAAAAGGAGAACAAAAGGATCTATATCGGTAACTGTACAATGGAATTTATATAGTTATACTATTTAGCAAACCCCTCCTTTTAAAATTTAACGTATTCCGACATTTGAACATATTCAGCTTAGACAGGACTAGGCAATAGTCATTAGAGTCATAGTTATACGCCGGGGTTTGTGGGGAGGAAAGGGGGTCACTTCCAAGACAATCATAATGTTTCCAATTAACTCCTTTTATATACATCACAGGTAGAGATAAATTGGTTGCGCACTTGTCGGTTACCAACGAACTCCTAATTCTGATTCTTTTAGCTAAACTACTCATTATCAATATTGAAAACTAATAGGCTTGCCATATTCAACATGATCGGGAAAAAAAAAATTAGGAGACCGCTCCTACAAAGAAAATTTTAATATTAAAATCAATTACCTCTTGTTCTATGGTCTTCCCAATCTGAACAGCAGCCTGAACAAGTTGAACACACCCTGCTTCATAATCCAGCATAAGTAAGCCCACCATTTTATGCATGACAATAACAGCCATTTTAGCTGCAGGCAACACATCAATATAAGGTGAATATGCAGCCTTCTTCTTCTCCGACACCTGTGACTTCTGCTCCCTTTCTATAGCTTCCCTCAGGGGATCAAACCACCCTAAAAACAGCGACTTCACATGAGGCAAATTGGGAGCCAAGTTCTTCTCACGCATTTCTCTTTCTAGTTCTCTATACTCCTCCACCATCTTCTCCCATGCTTCAGTCTCCGCCTTAATCTGCCTCCTTCGCAGCAAATTATACTTGCTCTTCTCAATTTGCTTAAACTCCAATTTCACCTCTCGGTTAGCTACATTGTTGAGCCCTTTTAAAAAGAGCGAAGAAATCCAAGGTGGGTCCTGAATATATATTCTCCGGCACGACGATGACGACTCCTCTGGGTCTTGGATTTGATAAATTCTATTCACGACAGGATTATTATATGGATTGAGTGGATTGTCGAGGTCGTCGATGAAATTATCGTGGACTGAATCCGATAAAGGATGAAATTGGATTGGGTTTGAGGTGGAAGTAATGGTCAAAGGAAAAGAAGAACTGGAAGGGAGTGAAGATAATAGAGTGGAAGGATTGGGAATAGAGAGAAAGTGAAGGTTTTTGTGAGGTTTTCGTCCAATGTGGAGACTGGTTCTTGTGTAAGCATGAAGATCAGGGCTTGAAAAGGAAGCTGCCAAGCTCATTGTGGAGCGATGGATTGGTGTTCGAGAGAGTGGAGAATTTGGGAGACATAGAAGCATATGCATAGGCTGAGGATGAAACCTCGCTTAAACCCGCAAAGGGGAAGCTGACGTCGCCATCTTGACTTCAATTTATAACTGGATCTTGCCGCCATGTGCTGCCATGTGACCGCATCTTTGTCCCAAAAAAAAAAAAAAAGTTAAGGTGTAGATTTATCAATGAAGTTTTGTCTGAAGAGTGTCTGGCACAAATATCTTTTAAAATGGGTAAAAATACCAATGAATAATTAAGAAAAGGCAAAAATACCAATGAACAATTAAAAAGGGGCATCAACCACAAAAACCGTTAAATTCGTACTAACGCCGTTAAGGGTTTTCTTCTCTTATAATTTAACTCCGTTAGTACGGATTAACGGTTTTTGTGGTGGATGTCCCTTTTTAATTGTTCATTGGTATTTTTGTCCCTTCTAAAATATATTTGTGCCCGACGCTCTTCGGACAAAACTTCGTTGGTAAATTTACACCTTAACTCCAAAAAAATGTTTTTCCATTATCACAAAAGGTTACTAGTCCTGATACTCCATAAAATACGATCCGGTTTCTCTTCTTTACTGGTCATTTTCTCTCTTGTGGGCCGTTTATTATTTTTATGATATATTAAATCTGAACCGTTGAGATATTGATCTAACGGCTCATAAGAAGGAAAATGACCTCCTTTTTTCTTGGGACAAAGGACCAAGGCCTGTCCCATAAAATATTAGTATTGGTGCTATAATTTTGGAGAAAATTTCTGAAAATTTCCCATTCTAAAATATATTGTAAAGGGGTATCTGAAATTTGTTTAAAGACTTGTATGTCTGTGCAAATCTTTTTACTGGAGCCTAACTCCTCTTTTAATTATGCAAAATGACAGATATTTGCTTATAATATATCATATCAATGAAGATATATTGCAATAGTTACAAAACAGTCACATCCCCTACAAAAATGAGTCACACTTACTCAAGGTATAAATTTTATTACGAGTACTGGCAAAAAAAAAAAAACTATTATGAGAGATTTCTCACCAATTGATAAAAATTAGTTAAATCCAATAAATTATAATTTTTTATTTCAGTCATTTGATTCCTTGGTTTCTACATTTTCATTAAATTAATTAGTCTTTCCAAAGTTCAGTAGTAACCAATTCATTAAAGGTAGAGATTCATACATGAAATGATTAAAATTTGAGTGATTTTGTTGGTTGCCATAAATAAGAACTAAATTAAAATTATAGGGATTAATTGTTTTGACAAAAAATAATAGGGATTAAATTAAAAAAACTAAACTTTTAAAAACACAGATGATTAAATTAAGCAAACTAGACTTTTAAAAGTACAGATGCAGCCCCCATGAATGCATTATGCATGTATGTATCTATGACATTTCGTGACTTTAAAGAGATTAAGTGTTTATTTGGGATAGTTTATTTTTTATTTATAAGTGTTTATAAATCATGATTTACGGTATACAAGGTAAGAATGTGAGAGGAGTTTTATCTTGACTTACGTAATAAGGACTTATTGCCCAAAAATAAGTGATATCAAACACACACTAAGATTGTCATTGAAGTATATATAGTGCATGATTCTATATTACAAGTTATTTAAAATTAGTCACGTATTACAAATCATTTTAAGGTAAATTATATATCATAAATGTTATCATTGTATTATATGGAATATTCGGTTATTTTAAATATACTGCATTTAAAAAATATCTTATCAGTAAATATTAGGTTTTGTATATATATTCAGGTTAGGCCCACCTAAATGGTAAAAAAAAATCCGGCCCACCTGCGGAGCCCAATACTTTTTTATAAGAAAAATGCAGAGCCCAAAAGTGGAAATGGATTATTCATATTCTAAAATGCTGGTTTAAAATCATGTTTCATTTTATTCACATTATTCATAATTATAAACTGTATAACTAACCCTGGGTTCAGCGGTTAAGGAGTTTGACAATCTCACTAAAGGGAGTGAGTTCAACCATTGTGGCGCTGAGAGGCATCGTAAAGTGTAGAATTTGGAATTAATTCCCATGTGGTTAATGCTCTACCCTAACTAATAACCTAAACACACCAAGGTTACCCAAAAAGGATAATGTGTGATCAACAAGTGGCTGGGTTGCGTGTGACTAGGCAAGCACCTTGCCTTTGACTTGTAGGTGAGCCCAATCCCCAGCCTAAAGTTTTTGTATCCAAAAAAAAAAAATTGCATAACTAAATTTATTTAGGGAAAATCTCAGATAAATACCTTTTGAATTAACAAAACCCCCAAAAGTCTATTAACACTTCAAAAAGACTTAAAGGTACCAAGTACCAAATTGGGTTTTTCAAGTTTTGACACATTTACCATTTTACCCCTCAATTTTTTTTTTTAAAATAACAGTGGTGCCCCCGCCGGAGCACCGCCGCCGCCCCGGTGGCAGGCCGCCCAGGACCCCCGACGGCCGGAGCTCCGGTCGCCGGTGGTAGGAGCTCCGACCGGTGGAAGCTTTTTTGGTGGGGACGGGGGTTTTTTTTTTTGAAAAAGAGTTTCAAAGAAATGGCGAGGGGTGGGATCGAACCCATCCCACCCCTTTACAAGGCAAGCATGGTGGCCACTGGGCCACCAAAGCATCCTTATTATATATATGCATTATTAAATATGTATAATATAATTAAACGTGTAGTAGCTTTGACAAAGTCAGTAATGGCGTTGACAAATTCAATAATGGAAATAACAAGATTCGTAATGGTATTGACAAAACCGTTTGCTGTTGCATGTTTTCATCAGCATTTTTGCACAAAACGTTTTTGTCAAAACCATTACCATTCTTGTCAAAATCATTACTAAACTTGTCAATCTCATTACTAAATTTGTTAAAATCCTTTTATTTATATTATGAATATTTTCATAATGGAATCTCATAATGAGATTGTCAAAACAATTACAATTCTTGTAAATTTCATTACTAAACTTGTTAATATAAATAAAAGGATTTTAACAAATTCAGTAATGAGATTGACAAGTTCAGTAATGAGATTGACAAGTTTAGTAATGAGATTGACAAGAATTGTAATAGTTTTGACAATTCCATTTTGAAAATATTCATAACATAAATAAAATGATTTTAACAAATTCAGTAATGAGATTGACAAGTTTAGTAATGAGATTGACAAGAATTGTAATAGTTTTGACAATTCCATTATGAAAATATTCATAATATAAATAAAAGGATTTTAACAAATTCAGTAATGAGATTGACAAGTTTAATAATGAGATTGACAAGAATTGTAATAGTTTTGACAATTCCATTATGAAAATATTCATAATATAAATAAAAGGATTTTAACAAATTCAGTAATGAGATTGACAAGTTTAGTAATGAGATTGACAAGAATTGTAATAGTTTTGACAATTCCATTATGAAAATATTCATAATATAAATAAAAGGATTTTAACAAATTTAGTAATGAGATTGACAAGTTTAGTAATGATTTTGACAAGAATGGTAATGGTTTTGATAAAAACGTTTTGTGCAAAAATGCTGATGAAAACATGCAACAGCAAACGGTTTTGTCAATACCATTACGAATCTTGTTATTTCCATTATTGAATTTGTCAACGCCATTACTAACTTTGTCAAAGCTACTACACGTTTAATTATATTATACATATTTAATAATGCATATATATAACAAGAATGTTGTGGTGGCCCAGTGGCCACCATGCTTGCCTTGTAAAAGGGTGGGATGGGTTCGATCCCACCCCTTGCCATTTCTTTGAAACTTTTTTTCAAAAAAAAAAACCCCTCCCCACCAAAAAAACTTCCACCGGCCGGAGCTCCTACCACCGGCGACCGGAGCTCCGGCCGTCGGGGGTCCGGGGCGGCGGCCGGCCGGCCGGCCGGCGGTGGTGCTCCGGCGGGGGCACCACTGTTATTTTTTAAAAAAAATTGAGGGGTAAAATGGTAAATGTGTCAAAACTTGAAAAACCCAATTTGGTACTTGGTACCTTTAAGTCTTTTTGAAGTGTTAATAGACTTTTGGGGGTTTTGTTAATTCAAAAGGTATTTATCTGGGATTTTCCCATTTATTTAAGAGTTAAGGTGTTAAAATAACCTTCAACTTTTATCAAAATTGTAAAAGTAACCATAAATTATTTTTTAGAGCAAAAATAGCCATAAATTTTCAAGATTGAGATAAAACTATTAATCCCTACTAACTTCCATCTATTACAATGAGAAAATTAATCTTTTGGTTCTTAAAGTTTTAACTCACTTATACTTCGGTCCCTAAAATTTGGTTCGGTATAATTCAATTTCTGAATTTTTGACTCACTTGTAACTCGATCTTTAAACTTTTTCAATTTTTATATTATTATCCTGAGTCATCTATCTTATGTGACAAAATAAATTAACAACTCCCTTGAAATCCCTTATGATTCAATCAAGTTGAAAATTCTAGCAGGGACCCCAAACGGAGAAAGGAAAAGAGAACGAGACCCATCAAGCGTCTATCATCGGAGATGCAATTGATTTCGTGAAGAAATTGGAGCAACTACTTCAAACCTAGGATAAGATAAACCCACCTCCCAAACCCACATATATAAATCTCTCCAAAAACCATTCAAACTTGGAGCTACATCTCAGGACACATTTGTTGAAGTTAGTGTCCAACAGAACCCATTTTTTTAGGGTAGTTTTCTTGTTTTTGGGAAGGCCTCATAGATTCACTCTCTGGTTATTTACTTGTCTTGTTTCCCATGGCACACAGACCTAGAGGCTGTTATGTCCTACGTCAGATAGGGAGGGGAACGAAAAATCTCTTATAAGGAGAGTCTGTTTACTTTTTATCTCAATACGTTTTAAAAGAGGCGACAGTCCCCAAAACGGACAATATCGAAAGTGGAAGCGTGGTGGACTCATAACCCATAGGTCTCAAAATCGAAACCTCGAAAGAGAGAGGTATTTAAATCCTTATAAGGGGTCTTTCGCTCCTCTCCTTGAGCTCAACTAGTCGTGTATTCTCCTCATAGGTAAATCTATATCTATATATGTACAAGTCATAATTTTAACATTTTCTGAAAGAATTTCACTAGCGAGTGGATCTCGAAGTCATCGTGTGTGAAGTTGGGTTGTGGGTAATGGCGTGTAATGGTGGGAATGATGATTGTGTTGATGTCCTTTTTTTTTTTTTAATAAAATACCGATATACATTAAACCTTCAACAGGTTAATATAAAACATAGTAATAAACCAAAATATTCAACCCTCATCACCGACCGCCTCACAATAAGAAGGTGGTGGGTTATCAAAGAGAATAAAATTTTCTGTAATGCTATGAGCCAATTTAGATAAATGGTTAGCTAGAGTATTTTGTTCTTGATAGATATGACCAATAAGAACTTGACAGTCCTTAGCCATCCATGATTTTGCATCCTCAATCACCTCTCTAAAAGGATGATTACTATCATAACCCCTTGTGAGTAAGGAAACTGCTTCAAGACAATCAATAATGTAAAAAGTGAAAAAATTTAGGA
Source organism: Inga laurina (assembly GCA_963855925.1). Lineage (NCBI taxonomy): Eukaryota > Viridiplantae > Streptophyta > Magnoliopsida > Fabales > Fabaceae > Inga > Inga laurina. Next base: position 38,240,003 of record OY979713.1, read on the forward strand.
ACTGAATCACAAGCGAGTCAAAAATTCATGAACTGAATTATACCAAGTTAAACTCCAGGACTAAAGTATAAGTAAGTAAAAATTTTAAGGGCCAAAGGATTAATTTTTCCCTTTTGTAATAGAAGGAAGTTAGTTGGGTTTAACGGTTTTGCTCCAATTTTAAAAGTTTATGGTTACTTTTGCTCCAAAAAATAATTTATGGTTATTTTTCACTTTTGATAAAAATTGAAGCTTGTTTTAGCACTTTAACTCTCTATTTAATTTTGATAGAGAAAATATGCTTGGTTTAAAAGAAATTAGCAAGGGTTACAAAACCCATCTTATAACTAATTCTACTAGCATATCAGTGGAATTCCAACTTCAAAATTCATCGCAGATGCTTGTATAATAAATATGTTTTAATTAATAGGCATTGATTTCCACTGGAAATTGCTATGATTGATTACTTAACCACAAACTTAAGCTTTTTTTTTTTTTGGTTTCGCCAACAAGCACAAATCTAAGTTTAAATCTATGTAAATGCAAAACACATCTTTAGAAGAGCTATTATAATTTGCTTTCAACAATGCTTGAAATAATCGAACAATACTAAAAATAAAATATTTATTAACAAAGGCTTTTGTGTTTTATTCCGTTTGATTTAGGGTTTATTTGGTATGAGGAGAAGGGAGGGAAAGTGGGTGGAGGGAAATTTTTTTGAGTTGAATTTAAAAATTTTAGAGAAGTGGGGTTTAAAATTTGTAATTATTTTTTCTTACTCTTTTATCTTACATATTCTCATTATTAAAATTTTATCATCCCATTTCTTCAATCTTTTAAAATTGAACTCATAAAAATTTTTCCTCCCCTCCCCTTCCCTCCAAATCCCTCTCACCAAATAGACATAGCCACAAATACAATATAAATTAAGGAGAATTTCAACAAAGCACAACGGGAAAAACATATTTACAAGTTAAGTCCATAACACATTTTAAATTTTTTTTTTTGCAGAATTAAGGAATTTATTTGGCATTATGATTTCATGGTCAAAACCACGGTTATGGAAACTGGACCGGACCAACCGGTCCTGTCCGGAAACTGGCGAACCGGCCGGGAGACCGGTCTGGTTCCTGGTCCAGTCCAGTTCCTAATTTAAAAAAAAAAATTATATTTTCTTTAGAATTTCATACTAATAAACTTAAAATATTCAATTTCTCACTGGTTTAGCCCTGGTTTGACACACTGACCCTTAACCCAGTACTCTGATCAGTTTAGTACCAAGTTCGGGTTTTAATACCTTGGTCAAAACTAAAATATTCAATGATCACCATTGCCCCATCGCTCGTAGTGGCTTATTAGTTACTGGCGAACACAGAAGCTCTAACGCTGGTGATGAGTTAACTTCTTCAATGGAGTCAAGGTGGAACTTAAACCACAAGGCTACTAATTCCTTTAGATTTTAAGATGAAAATTATTACAAACACATAACATAAAATTTGGTTTTCAAACGATGTCACTGATGGAAAACCTAAGAGCCCATTTGGTTCAACTGCATTATATGCTTACAATGGTAATTATCAAGGAACGAAAAATCGGACCGAGCAATGAACCGGTCATAGCACAAGTTCAAGGGTTAATGGGTCAACCGGGGTCTAACTGGTAGTTGAACCGGTCATATTAAAATATTATAATTTATTAGTGATAATATATATTAATATATTTTTAAACTTCTATAGATAAAAATAAAGATTTTTAGAAAAAAATGTTTAAAATCTATTAGCATTAGTTATAATATCTATACTTATGCAAAGATATCTCATTTCCTATAATTATTATATCTTTTTAAATAATTTTTTTCATTATTTTCTTCATTTTTTTAGATTTGTTCTTTCTTTATCTATTTTTCTCTTCATTTTAGTCTTCAACTTTCCATTTTGCCCTCAAAAAACACAAAATAAAAATTTAGAAAATTAAAAAAAAAAAAAAAAAAAAAAAGGAAAGAAACCGGGTCAACCGGTTGGACCACCGGTTTTACCCGTTTTAACCGGTTCTGACCGGTCTGACTGATTATTGATCAAATCGGACCGGACCAGGGACCGGTTCAACCGGCTGGTCCGGTCCGGTTTTTTGTACTATGGTAATTATGATTGCATTATTAAGATAAGAGTATTTAGTTGTTCTTTAGCATAAAAATAAGGTTTACCATGGGAATAATGATTACAAAAAATTTGGTAATTCTCAATCATACCTCCCCTTTATGAATACTTATTATCACCATATTGTATGGTTGAAAATGTCAAATTTACCCTTTAGTTTTATTTGTCTTATTTCACCTGTCACACCGTGCCACAACCGTTGCCGCCACTACCTCCTCCTCCTCCACCAACGTAGCCAACACCCCCTGCCACCTCCACCATTGTGCCCACCACCACTACCTCCTCTTCCTCCACCACCGTCGCCTCCGCCGCCTCCACATGCACCCATTGCCGTTGATGCCACCATTGCCTCTTCCTCCTCCTTCTCCGCCGTCAACCCATCATTGTCGTCGCCACCACTGCCACCTTCGTCATAACCGGCTCCACCGTAGCTATCATCACCACCCTACCATTGCCACTGCTGCCACTACCTCCTCCTCTACCACCGTCGCCACCACCCCCTGCTATTGTCACATCCACCATTGCAGCCACTGCCACCGCTACCTCCTCTTCCACCGTTGTAGCTATCACCACTTGTCACCTCTACCGCCACAACACATCGACGATCCTCAACAAAATAGTGTGATGGTTATTATGTGGTAACGCAATGACTCTTAACTATTTTTTTTTACAATGATTATATTAACGGTAAAATATACTTGGTATGATATATTAATTTTAAATAATTATCAAAAAATAACTCATTACACGTTACTTAAAAATCAAATCAAACACTAACCTATAATTAATATTGTATTACATTATCATTACATCATATTATACTGTATTGCATGATATAATGTGATTGAACCAAACATGTCCTAACTAAATTTGTCATTTTAGTAACATCTACTTGTCGATGTACAAAAGAAACTTGTTAATAAGACTCACCTTCTACGTATTAAACCTTGTTGATTTGTTGCCACATAAATAAGTGGACTTGTTAAAACCTAAACTCAAACTGTCATTTTAGTAATTTTTGCTTATTAATTTTTTATGTGAGTTGCAAATTGAAAGGCTTAAAAGGGCATGAAGGAATCTGTCATAATATCAAATGGACTTGTTAAAATTTTAACTGAACTTATGATTTAAAAAAAAACGTTTACTTGTCAATTTGTAATGGTCACTTGTTAACATGTTTGATCGTACGTGTAAAGTATACCAATTAAAACCTTATATAAACATGTTATCCTAATAACTTTTACTTGCTAATTTAAAAAATGCATGAAGAAATTTGTTATAATGTCAAATTAAACCAACTTGTTAAAACTTTAATTGAACTTGTCATTAAGTAGGTTTTATTTTCAATTTGTTATAAATATTCACATTCCTTATATTATATCTATTTAATAAATTGACAAGTAAATATCAATGAAATAACAAGCTCACTTTCCATTCCGACAAATACACTTCAGACTATAAAGACTCACATTCTACATATTGAACCTTGTCGATAAACTCTTTATTATAAATTGACAAGTAAATGTTAGTAAAATGACAATTTCACTTTACATTTTGACAAATACACTTTAGATTATAAAACACTCACACTTTATTTATTAAACCTTATACACTTTATTTATTAAACCTTATGGGCATGTTATTTATTTATAAATTTGGTGAAATGACAAGGGCACCCACTATTTTGACAAAAACACTTTATATTATGTTATGAAATTTTAGAATATTTTGAGCTTGATACTCCCTCCGGTCCTAATTATAAGACAAAGTTGATTTTTTTGGAGAAATTAAGGAAACCAATTAAATTACTTTAGAGTATTTATATTTTTATTTTTTTTCTCCAAACTAATTAATTTGACTAATAAACTAATATATAATATAAAAATACTAAAAATATAAATACTCTAAAATAATTTAATTTATTTCCTTAATTTTTAAAAAAATTAATTTTATCTTATAATTAAGACCAGAAAAAATATATCCATACACATCTAGTGTCCTTTATTAAAATTGTCCCCTATAAAATATTCGAACCTAACAGTTGACACGAGGATGGGTGGTGGGCTGATGACGAAAGCAAAAGTCTATGCAATTAATTGATGGATGAAATTTACCCTTACTTTCCTTTTATTTATTTTATTATATATATATATATATATATCTGACTATGATCTGTTTGTCACCTTAACTTGCACGATTAGCTACAAACCAATGAGCATTTGTGTTAATCTTCAACGATATGACACTAAATATTTGTTTATTTTATCCATCATCACTTTTCATTTGACATCATCATCACTCAATTATATTAATATAGTGCCCAAACACATTTCTTCATCCGACAAGTTTACCAAAAACGAATGTTGTTCACGGTGAGGGTTTTTTTTTTTTTTTTTTTTGAACGGCCATGGTGAGGTTTGAGTAATTGGCATTTACAAACAGGACAAAAATTAGAACCACTTGTTTATACATCTTTAATCTAATTCTCTAATCAAATCTTAGCATATACATTTTTTCTAATAACCAAAAATCACATAGAAAAAATTTCAAATTCTTATTTTAGTATCATTATTAAAAATTACACATAAGGAAATTTAAGTTGTGAATTGAACAAAAGTTTTGTTCTTACAAATAAAGTACACTCGTTCTATTCTAAATATAAAATCTAGTTATTAGGAGGTAGGTATTGATCTTCATATTCATTTTAGCTATAATATTTATTATTTTTCTTAAATTAATTTACTTAATTTATAAATTGATATATAATATAATATTATAGGAATATTTTAGAGTGATCAAATCATATTTATTATAATTGAATAATTTATCTAAATTCATTAATATACTCAAATTAATTAATTAGCTCTTATATCAAAAAACCAAAAACCAAGACAAAAAAAAAAAAAACTCTCATATCAAAAATTGGATGAATATATAATATAATCAAAATGAATAACTAACGTGTAGTGTGACATTCTTTCTCCCCTTCTATTTTTAAGTCATCGAAATCTAAATATATAAAAATAAAAAATAATTAAGTATGAGTTAGTGAGTGTTTGGAAACTTTCCAAACCTAGGTAAAAAATAATTTAAAAAAACGTGATTCCTCAGCACTGTCCAAACATCCATGATTTTCTTTGCTAATAAGTAATAACACATACTATGCACTTATTCCTGCTTAGTACAAAAACCTCAATATTAATTATGCTTATGTGTACACCACTATTGCTAAACGGCTAAACGTTCGGTGACGTTGAGTTGCGTCTTATCTTAATGGTCCACGTGTTCACTTCAGATTCGTCAACCTTCAAAGTCCCGTTTATAGGCGCCAAACGCTCGTCGTTTACTTCAACGGCAGTTAGGCACGTACTTCACATTTTGCCTCCACTTCAGATTTTCCCACCACTTTACAGGTCTCTTTCCTCCTTCCTTACATAAGCTTCAAATTCTCTCGCGATCATGGCTCCTTATTTCTTCGAGCTCACATTGAACTCCGAACTTCACTCTCTTCTTTCACTATTTCTCAATGTTTCTAATTTTCTGTCTTGTCGTTTTTCGCTTTCGTGGGGTTTATGGTGGCGAAGAAAATGCCCACAAGGGGAATGATGAAAGTTCACTGACAAGTTTCATGTCAGGAATTGTTTCAGACCCAGAAAACTCTCTAGCTAGTTGGAGGTCTTCTGGTGTTCCATTTTCTAATTGGTCGGGAATTGTATGCAACAATGTGAGTGGGAAAGTTACAGAGATTCATCTTGGAAGGAGGTCACTAGGGGGTACAATTTCCCCTGCTATTGGTAACCTCTCTGATTTGAAAATTCTTAATCTTTCTGAAAACTTTTTTGTGGGTCATATCCCAAAAGAGTTGGGGAGTTTAGTTCAGCTTGAAAAACTCATTTTGTATATGAATCTTCTAGAAGGGAAGATCCCCTCAGAGCTGGGTTCACTTCAAAACTTACACCACCTAGACATAGGAAGTAATAGGCTTGAGGGAGTGATTCCACCTTCATTGCTCTGCAATTTGTCATCCTCATTGAAAAATTTAGACCTCTCTAACAATTCATTAGTTGGACAAGTCCCCTTCAATAATGAGTGTGTTTTTCATGAGCTTAAGCATCTCTTAGTTTGGTCTAACCATTTTGTAGGACAAGTTCCTCTTGCTCTTTCAAACTCCACAAAACTAGAATGGCTTGATTTGGGGTATAACAGGTTTAGTGGTGAGCTACCATCAGAGATTGTAGGTAATTGGCCATACATACAATATCTCTACTTATCCTCCAATGGCTTTGTTGCCCATAATGGTAATACCAATCTTGAACCATTCTTTGCTTCCTTAGTGAATAAGTCTAACCTTCAAAGTCTTGAATTAGATGGAAACTATCTTGGAGGGAAGCTGCCTCATATAATTGGAGATCTTCCAACATCATTAATGAAACTTCATCTTGAGGATAATCTCATACATGGTTCCATTCCGTCAGACATCGCCAAACTTTTCAATCTAACTCTATTAAACTTGTCCAGTAACCAACTAAATGGATCAATCCCTCCAAACCTATCCCTGATGAGTCAGCTTGAGAGAGTCTTTTTGTCCAATAATTCATTTTCTGGTGAGATTCCTTCAACCCTCGGTCAAATTCCACATCTGGGTCTGCTAGATTTGTCAAGAAACAAGCTTTCTGGTTCAATACCAGATAATTTTGCCAATCTTTCCCAGTTAAGAAGGCTTTTACTTTATGATAACCAGCTTTCTGGAACAATACCACCAGGCCTTGGAAAATGTGTCAATTTGGATATTTTAGACCTGTCTCACAACAAGATTTCAGGGGTGATTCCTTCAGAAGTTGCAGCCTTAAGTGACTTGAAATTATACTTGAATTTGTCAAACAATAAATTAGATGGGCCTCTGCCACTAGAGCTCAGCAAAATGGACATGGTTCTAGCCATCGATCTATCTATGAACAACCTCTCTGATAGAATCCCACCACAGTTTGAAAGTTGCATAGCACTTGAGTACCTTAACCTTTCGGGTAATTCTTTAGAAGGCCCTCTTCCATATTCTTTAGGCCAACTGCTTTACATTCGAACACTGGACGTGTCTCTGAATCGATTGACTGGGGAAATACCTCAATCCCTGCAGTTATCTTCTTCTCTCAAAGAATTCAATTTCTCTCTCAATAAATTCTCTGGGAGCGTATCAATTGAGGGAGCTTTTTCATTTCTCACCACAGACTCTTTCCTAGGAAATGATGGCCTTTGTGGCTCTGTAAAAGGCTTGCCTAGCTGCCATAAGAAACATGGCCATCGTTGGATTCTCTTGTTAATTTTGGTGTTACTCTTTGGCACCCCCATGTTATGCATGTTTAGGCTCAATACTGGAGTCCGAAAGAGACTAGCCATTGCTAGCATGGGAAACTTGGAGCGTGAAGAGGAAAGAAAAGAACTCAATTACCCAAGAATTTCACATAAACAACTTATTGAAGCCACTGGGGGCTTCAATGCTTCAAACTTGATTGGTTCAGGTCGGTTTGGAAAGGTCTATAAGGGAGTCCTCCAAGACAATACAAGAATAGCAGTGAAAGTACTAAACTCTTCAACTGCTGATGATATTTCAGGGAGCTTTAAAAGGGAATGTCAGATCCTAAAGAAGACTAGGCACAGAAACTTGATAAGGATCATCAAAGTTTGCAGTAAGCCAGAGTTCAAGGCTCTTGTTCTTCCACTAATGCCAAACGGTAGCCTTGAGAGGCATCTGTATCCAAGCAGTGGTTTGAGCCTGAGGTTGGATTTGGTTCAGGTAGTGAGGATCTGCAGTGATGTAGCTGAGGGAATGGCCTATCTCCACCATTACTCTCCAGTTAAAGTGGTTCATTGTGATCTTAAGCCAAGTAATATACTTCTTGATGATGATATGACTGCTCTGGTGACAGATTTTGGAATTGCAAGGCTTGTTAAATGTGATGAAAGCAACCCCTCCAATAACTCAACATCTTTCAGTTCAACACAAGGCTTGCTAGTGGGCTCTATTGGCTACATAGCCCCTGGTATGTAGTTCATTTTCCAACTGCTTTTGTTTAAAAAAAGTGTTATTGCCATGATTGCTACTAAGATGTGACTTATATGAGACAGTACCTATGAGTCATAATACCCTTGCTCACCATCAACATTCTTTTACCTGTTAATTGAGAGTACCGTTATAGAAAGCTTGGATACAAGTATCCAAAGTTAGATATATAAACGTTGATTTTGCATCTGGTTTGAGTGTCCAAATCCAAAACCTGCCAAAATAAAAACAGTTCCTCTTTTCAAGTGTTCATGGTTTATAACATGATTCAACCAAAATGTTTGCTGAACTGAACTATTAAAAAAGAAACAGGATGAGTGGAGTTATTTAGTCATTTACTAAAATTAAAGAGAGATTTTTTTCTGCATTATAAGTGATAGAATTAATACCATTGTTAGTCTTTATAGCTTGATTGAATTTTGGTTTGGTTACTGTCATTTCAAATTGTTATTTTTGGGCCTTATAGTTTCATAAAGATTTGGTCTAAGTTTATTGGCTGATTCTTATACTTTTAACTTATTTGGTTTTGGTCTCTATGCTTCAACTCAGACCAAGTTTTTGTTAAATTTTAGAGACAAAAACAAACGATTTGAAACTACAGAGACCAAAACCAAAATTCGATTCAATTATAAGAACTAACAATAATATTAAGCTTAAGAGATATTATATGAACTTGTTTTATGAATCTTACTAACTATCTTCCTCTCCAACCATTGGAGTGAGACAGAGTATGGAATGGGGAAAAATACCTCAACTAAAGGTGATGTCTACGGTTTTGGAGTAATTCTGCTAGAAATTGTGACAGGAAGGCCTCCTACAGATGTCCTTATCCATGAAGGTTCAAGCTTGCATGAGTGGGTTAAGAGACAGTATCCACACAAGCTTGAAGCCATTGTGAAACAAGCATTGGAAAGGTACTTCCCTTTAAGCCTTCCTCCGGTGCAACATGACAAAATCTGGCAAGATGTTATCTTGGAACTCATAGAGCTGGGCCTTATTTGCACACAGAACAATCCTTCAATGAGACCAAGCATGTTGGATGTAGCTCAAGAACTTGGGAGGTTGAAAGACTACTTGTCTAATCCATCACTTCATATGCTTGAAGAAGTCAACTGCAAGGATGATATCCTTTCAACTGTTTCAACTGTGAATATTACTTAATAACAGAAGTAGCATTAAAAGTGCAGTGAATTTGTATTTCAATCCATTCTACTTCTTTCTCATTTCTGTATTGAAGATGAAATTGAAAATGAGTAAAATAGAGGGATTGTGATGAAAATAAACAATGTATTATTTCTTTGTTTTCCCCATCTTTCTCTGACTCATCCTAAAATTCAAAATGTATACCTCATAAGGTGAACTTTATATTCTTTTTTTTTTTAATACAAAAAAGTTTAATTGAGTTGAGTCTCAGGGGCTCACTACAGATAGATACACCCTTAGGCTCAAAAAGCACTTAAAGAGTTATTTATAGATTGTCCACCAACGAAATTCTCACATCGACAATGGGATAAACTTATAACCTTATGGGTTATGAACCAACTCCTTTCCCATCTCTTTCTTTAAGTTATCCTAAAGGTCAAAATGTATACCTCAAGAGTGGACTTTATATTCCTTTGGTGGGATAAGTGATCTTATTTGATTCTTAATCACAATTAGAATTTCCCTAGTCACAGATCACATCATTCCTTCCAGATCACATACATTGCTGCATCTTGATTTAGCAATTAGGTTCTAAATTATTTTGTTTAGGACAGTGTTCCCCATCCTTTTTAAAATATGCATTAAAATGATTGTGTTTGTATCTGAAACACAAAATGACTATTTCAATTGGTCAGCTCAAGCACTTGTTTAGATTACCACTCAAATTTGTTTCGTCCTTTTTATGTCATTCCCAATGCAAATCTCAAGGCTCTACTTTCTTCTTCAGTGTCCACTATACTGTTGAATTGTACTTAACCCATTCTTTGCCATCCTCTCTCTTTAACTCAAGTGCCTTCCACTATTGAAGTGGCCCTCTTCTCTCTCTTTATACCTACCTTATTATATATATATATATATATATATATATCTGCATGCGAAGCATAGTGGAAGTTGATGATAATACCATTATCACCTTTATATATTTGCACAATCCATTTCGTGAAGCACATGACTGAATCTATTATTTTTCTTTTTGAAAAAAAATAAAAGAATTGCCGAGCAAATTGTAATTATCTGTTGTTGACCTTGTAGTTAGTTCAGATAATGAAAATATAAAATAGGTTAAAGTATACTTTTAATTCTTTGAGTTTTACATGGTTATATTTTTTGTCTTTAACTTTATAAAGTATACTTTTGATCCTATATTTTTAACATTGTTAATATTGCTAATGGAAAATATTGACACAGCAAACTCAAGTAATGACTGTGCAGCTGATAAAGCATATTTAAATTTTAATATTTTAATATAATATATTTAGATTATTAAACTAGAATAAACAGACAAATAGCTGCAAATGAAATTGAAGTTTTACTATTTAGATTATTACACTAAAATTTTTTAATACAATGGAGGTTTTGATATTGATTGCTTCATATATTTTTAGATATTTTTTAATTTATATATTTTAAATTTAAGATTAATACTCCTTCCAGTCCTAAATATAAGATAAAATTGATTTTTTTGGAGATATTAAGGATGCTAATTAAATTAATTTAAAATATTTATATTTATCATTTTTTCTCCAAATTATTTTGTCTAACTTATAAACTGGTAGATAATCTAAAGATATACAACATATGATATGATTAAACAACTTATTTAGTTTCTTTAACTTTTCCGAGAAAAAGTAGCTCTGTCTTCTATTTAAAACCGGAGAGAATAGCATTTAATTATACATTCATCACTTAAGCTTACATAATCATTACTTGAGTTTGTTGTGTCAGTATTTTCCGTTAACAATATTAACGGTGTTAGAATTATATAACTAGAAGTACAATTTATAAAGTTAAAGGATCAAAAGTATACTTTATGTAAACTTAAAATACTTAAAGTATACTTTAGCCTATAAAATATATTCTTCATCTTAAATTTGATTATAAACTCCCCCATCCCTCTCCTATTTGTTTCGATAATTAGTTAGAAAAATGTTCATTCAAGAACGAATAATAATAATAATAATAATAATAATAATAATAATAATCCAGTTTTAGAAGTAAATTATCGGTTCTCTTCAAAACTTGCATGTTATTGTTTCTATCTACATCTACTTTTTATTAAAAAAAAAAAAAAGCGTAGAGGAAACTACTTCTAGCTGAATCTAGGAAAGAGTGTTAAGTTTCCTTATTATTCCTGATATGCCATTTTCGTATTCACAGCCACTGGAAATTAGGTTTATAATCGATTAATTTGAATATGATAAATATCTTTACGCAAGTCAAAACAAACTCCTCTCAAATAATTATCTTAAAAAAACCATAAAATCACCAAATAAAAAGTTAGATTGAGGCTTTAAAATGCCAGCCCAAAAGTTTATGGGAGAATTACATCTAGGTCACAAACAAAAAAGAAAATGAAGAAATGATCTCTTGAAATCTCAAAATAAAAAACTGGTATCAAAAAGCTGTCAATAGAGGCTCCTGAAGTTGTCAACCACTTGCACTTAGAGTTGTTAATGGGATCATTTTTTCATTTTGACCATATCTTCATTTTTCTTCTTGTTTAGGACCTGGTTGTAACCCTCTCAAAGTTTATTAAGAGGATGTTTGGATTAGTTTTTATAGAATAACTTCAAAAAAAAAAAGTAATAAAAGTGATTTTAGAGAATAGATTCTAAACATAATAAATTATGAGGGAAAAATTGATTTTGGTAATAAGTGTGTATAATAGAAAATCACTGCGCATTTAACTTTCTGTGAATATAATAAGTGTGTTAGTTTCTCCTCTTGAGTAGTGAAGCTAAGGATGTAAAAATAAAACCATCACCGGTTCTAAATATAAGATATAATTGACTTTTTTGTAAAGATTAAGGAAGCTAAATAAATTGTTTTAAAGTATTTATATTTATTATTTTTCCTTCAAACTAATTTGTGTGACTTATTAACTAATATAATCTCATGATATACAACATATATTATGATTAAGTCATTTATTTAGCTTTCTTAATTTCTCCAAAAAAAAATTAACTATGTCTTATATTAAGGATCGAAAATATGTAACAACAAATGGGAAACCACAAATGATAAGGTAGATTCATGCACCATTTAAATATCTTTATCAAAGGTAGGTATTTAAGCATATTATAATAAATTATCATACATGATAATATGATATCATCATTACAAACGATATATAAACTGGAATTACATTCTATTAAGTGCTGTTATGAAAGACATGTAGGTTGGTGAGCTTTAATAAATATTTATGGTCGATTTAATCACACGACATTTTTTTCCCAACAATGAGTTCCGTGTGGATTACCTTTTTGATTTTTACAGTTAAACATTATTCCTTTTGGTTCCGAACCTAAATACTATACTATGACAAAATATCTAGTTGAGAGATTTGTTTTGATATTGTCACCCCCACAACAGAATTTAATATTTTAATTTCATTCTAATACAGCAAGAGTGGGGAAATCACAATCCAGCAACGAACAAATCGCAAGCACATACCTATGATGGTTCGTTCATAAGGAGATGTAATTCAAAATGGTATTTCATGAGATTACTGTGTTATGTCCTGTGCCATTTAAGGTATAATTGTAGAATTAGTATGAGAGTTTTTTGTGGGTTTAATTATATTAACGTTACCAACAGGGGTTGGATCTAACGAAAAAGGTAATTCTTCATAACATAGCAAATTAAAGTTTGAATGCTCACCGGAAGATGTATCAACATTTAGTCCTCAACAGTGCCTCGAACAAGATTACTTCCAATAGAAAGATAACCGACCTTGTAATATATATATATATATATATATATATATATATGAACTTTGCTGCATCATGAGGCTACCATTTAATATTTCTACTGCCAAGGATATTAGGAGATTCAAGATTATGAAAATGAATAGATATCTGTTCTAACATCATGACAAATTATAAACATATGGGAGCAAAAAACATACAATTCTTTTATGGCAAGTACAGCATCAAGATTCAAGAAGCTCTTCAATCCACTAGGTCAATCTCAGAGGAGAACACAGTTAACCCAAAAAGAGGGCCTAACGTACAGTATGAACTTCTAGCATGGAATCCAATTTTTAGTCATTAAGTTCAAATCAAAGTATCTATACTAGCAGGTCATACTATTTTTGTACAAAAAAACATATCCCAACAAAAAAACCTTGAACAATCCTCTCCGTAGACAAAGGGCATAATGAATCCAGCTTATATTGGCTCTCTGAGATGGTGCTAACTGTACTTGATTAAAGCCAAAAATGCAGCATTGCCTGTTCAAGTGTTCATAGAAATTTTCTATCATCAAACTCTTGAAACAAATGTGAAACAAAGCATGAATGATCCAAGATTTCAGGTAAAGCAACAGTGTCCCCGGTTAACCACCCCCAAATTAGAGGTGTTTGCGGGCTAGTTTAGGCCCATATGTCAGTTGGTCTGCCAGGGGGTGTTTGGATGCCACATCCAACACCCCCAAAAAGTCCTTTTAGAAAGTCATGTCAGTTACCCAAACAAGCTTTTGGGTGGATTGTTTTTTTATTCCCCCTTGAAAGCCCATTGTTCACCCATTCACAAAAAAAGTCATGGAAAAGTCAGTTTGGCAAACGCAAAATGGAGATCCTTTTACTTGGAACCACAGTTTTGTGGCTTGGCAAACATGCACTTTTACTGTTTTGAAAGTCAGTCTGGCAAATATATTTTTACCATTTGAAAACCACCTGCTAAGTAGTGACTATATGAACCTCTAGAGCTTAGTAGGCTTGGGTTGAACTGGAGTTCAATACTCTACTCAGTTTTGCCTCAAGCCCACAAGCAAGTACATTAATCTATATATCATTCATTGCAAGCTGCAGCAGCAGCAAGAAATTCTTTTCTCTAATTATATCTTACCTCTTGGAGACGAGCCAAGCCCACATCATCCTTAGGTGTGGCTTTTTTGGTTTTCCAACTTCTAATCTCTGACTGTAATAATCTGAGTTGACTATGTATTTCTTTCAACAATCTTAATTGTTCATTTTCATTCTCTTCAGGTTCAATCTCTTCCCTTACACTAACTCTCTCCCTCTCCAACCTCTCAATTCTCTGAGAAAGCTTCTGGTACTCAGCTTGAGCATCGAAATCTGTACTCGTCGCTTCTTTCTTCTGGCCAATCGCATTCGTAGCATCTTTTTGGATGTCATTGCTTGTGCTAAGCCTGCTCTCAAGACTGTATGATTTATGCTGAGCAAGTGATTCAACTGTTCCCCCAGATACTGAATCTGGTTTTGTTACTCTGTTCCCTGTTTCTGCATTCAATTTCGCAAGTGCCATTTTCCAACATTCTCCAACTTTGAGATTCTCACGAGGTTGTGGGATGTCAAGAACATCATACAAGTTACTAACCAAGCTAGTAGAAGATACTGTGTCTGGTTGATCACATGTTATCTTGCTTGCCTGTGAGAATATTGAACATGATTTCCATCTTCTGTTCTCCAAATCTGCAGATTTCCCCCCTTCACATTGTTTCATATCGGACATCACTTTCACCATTTCATCTATCATTTTGATCTGATTCCAGCAAGAATTAAGGGTTCCATTTCCATATTCGAAGTTTCCTGACTTGCTAGCCAAATCCAAGCTTTGTTCTGTAACTTCCTGCTCAGCAATCTGCTCCATTTTCGTACCTAAAACTAGACTAGGTGATCTTTCCATCTTAAGAGTGGCTCTTAAAGAGTTCTTAAAAGGGACCGGGGGCAATGAACTTAGCCTTCTCGGGTTACTACTTTGACTGGTTTCTCCATTCTGTTCTGGCAATTCAAGTTCATTTGCGTTCAGATCACATCCCAAGCTCACAAGCTTGCGTTTATAAGCCTGAACTTGAAACTCCAGAGACGCCATTTCCATTTCTTTCTGATTCATGAGCTCTTCAAAGTATTCAAGAGTGGCCTCAGCATGGCCTATCTTCTCCTCAGCCATTCTTTTATAGTGATTTGCTTCCATCTTCACTGCAGCCTTTTCTCCTTGCAATCGCAGGATCATATCCAGTGCTTCGCAAGCTGCAGTAGCTGATGCCTCTCTTTCCTGATCTAATTCTGCGTATAGATTCTGCAGAAGTTGTTGATGGGCACAAAGTGTCTCCTTCAAAGACTTGATATCAACTTCAGCCATCCCAGATGATATCCCAGTTTCTGTCATGCTTTTTCAGTTTAAATCCAGAAACAATCCCTCAGTTCTGGACATAAAACAGCAATTTTGCTTCAGTCTTGAGATACTCAATACCCATCTAAATTGCAATCCTCAATGGCAAGATATATGTATAGAGAGAGAGGGAGAGGGAGGGAGGGAGTGTGTGTGAGTGTAAAAATAAAAGTGGCATTTTCTAAAGATGTAATGTTCATTCTCACAATTTTAAAAGATACCACCCAAAATGATGTGGCTGTTTATATGATGTTAGAATATACCACACCATGTGGATGTGTGAAAACCGACATCTCACATCTGGTGCAAAATACCAAAACAGCTAAAATCCATAACTTTGCAATAATGTTATACAAAATACAGTTAAGTCTGTCTTATTGAAGTCCAACATGGGTATTTGACAAGTGGTAGTGTGTGATTGAGAGGGTCAATATTTCGATAAAAAAATAAATAAAAACACCAAATGAACTAGACACTGTACATAAATCAGACATTAATTCATGATTTGAGGCCCTACTCCATATATTGTGTCTTGGAAACAGATAATTGATCTTACCTTTACGGAAACTTTAGGGAGAACCAAAAATAAAAACAGTAATCGAGGACGAATAACTTTCACAACGATCGCCCCGAGACGAAAGGGAAGTATCGGGTGATCTGAAACAGATATAGTATTCCTTAACGCAGATAAAACCGATGAGAAAAAAAATTCAGCAATTGCAAAAATTTGAGCTTTGTTGAAACTTGAAAGGAGTTTGCTCTTTTAGAAGCACCAGTGAATCTGTTTTGATTCACAGGAAAAGAAAGGAAAGCGGCGAAGAAAATGAGGGTATGGCAATGATCCATGTACAGAGAAAGAATCGTATAAATGAGGAGAACAAAAAGATTGAAAATCGAATCTACCTTCATATTGGCGAATTCCGAAGCACGCGGACACTTAATGTCTGAATCCTTTCCATTTTATCCATTTTCCTTTTCAAGTCACCAACCATTTGTAAATTCGCTCAAAGTGCTTGTCATTCACACCAAAAGGGGACCCAGAAACGAAGATAAAGGCGACAACCAAAATAAAGTCTGGTTGGAAAATTCCGGAAAAGTACTGCGTCTTCTGTTACTCCATAAAAAACAAAACCGTGTTTCGTTTTGTTCAAGATTTCAGCCTTTGCCTTAATTCTCAGGTTATGGGATCGATCACTGAGGCATTATTTCAAACAGCTGGTGTGCAAGGTACAGACAACCACCAGGCTCTGCGGATGCATAGTATGAAATAGTCAATGGGTCACTGAAGTCAAAATTCCACACATGGACGAAGACCCTTCCAGCTGATGATGAAGCAAATGATCACAGTATCCTTCTTGGAGCCAAGTGTTAAGATCCTAGTTTCTCGATAGAATAGGACTAAAGAGCCACGAAAATAAGACTGGTGATAACGCCGACAGTTTGGCTGAAACAAAAACTAAGAAAGGGAAGTGGATAATCCCAAATTTTGTGGTTCCGCGACTATCTATAAAACTGTATACGTCGTCTGTTTTTGATAAAAAAATGGGTAAACATAACTTTTGGTCCTTTAAGTTTGGGCCAATTTTGATTTTAGTCCCTATAATTTCAAAGTGGTGGTTTTGGTCCCTGAACTTTAGACCGTTTCAAACCGTTAGTCCCCCAAATTTCAGAAGGACTTACTTGGTGTCTGACGGTGTTAAATAAGCTGACGTGGCTCTAACGGTGTTAAAATTGCCTATGTGTCATGCTTATTTGGACAGGTGATGTGGCAAGTTTAAGATATAATTATTCCTCACTTCAAAAACAGAAAAAAGACAATGCACGAGCATATAATTATTCCTCACTTTTGCAAATAATATTTTGTTAGAACAGGCTGACACCCAAGAATCTTCACAAACGAATACTACAACCTCTATATTTAAATAAACTTCTGAGGGTGTAACTCTTTGGATACAAATCCATGGCAAATGAATTATCCCTATAAAGCTCTTTAAGTCTTCTTTGCACAGCAATTAAAATCAATCACAAATACTTTGTATTTCAAAAGTTATGATTCAATGTGTATCGATTGGTATAGAGCAGGACAGAGCTTGATTTCGATCACCAACTTCCAGAAGGCATATCTCTTTGAATATAACTCTAAATATGACCCATAACCTAATCCATGAAAAGATCTTTAAGTCTAGTTTCATATGGCACCAGTTTCATCTCAATCCGATGTGTAGTTTGAGAGTTATGTCAAGCTGTTCTGGAATAAGACGATGATTCATGTGTCAACGTCAACAAATCATATATCTCTCATCTGACCTCCTTTTAACTTGATCTTGGTGTCAAAATGACGCATTAGAAGTCTAGTTTCATATGCCACTAGTTTCACCTCAATCCAAGTTGTGGTTTGAGAGATATGTCTAAAATACTAAATGTCGTCAGTGCTGAAAGAAACAGAGTCTGCTGTTGCTATTCGAATAGCACTTCTTCTATTCGAATAATATCACCTTTTTTCAGTTATGGACTATTCGAATAGTCACTTCACTATTCGAATAATATTTGATTTTTTGCACTGAGACTATTCTGATAGTTCAATTACTATCCTGATAGTCACCTTACTATCCTGATAGTCACCTTACTATCCTGATAGTCTTGTGATTATTCGAATAGTATTTGATTATTTTGCACTGAGACTATTCTGATAGTTCCATTACTATCCTGATAGTCTTGTAGTATTCGAGTAGTATTTGATAATTTTGCACTGAGACTATTCTGATAGTTCCATTACTATTCAAATAGTCCTTTTTGAAATATGTCAAATACTATTCTGAAAGTAACCTTACTATCCTGATAGTTTTGTATTAGAGGCTGAAATTCATCAAAAACTTATTCGAATAATCATCACACTATTCGAATAGTGCCCTTACTATTTGAATAGTTATCCTACTATCCGGATAACATATTTAAAAATAGAGTTTGAAATCACAATGACTATTCGGATAGAGCCTTGATTATTCGCCGGCCAGATCACCCTCGCTCGGACCCCTCCCTTCAACCTCCTCGAAGCTAATCGCTCCTCTCACACTTCGCCGCTTCACTTCTAGCTGAAGCGCAGGTCCCTCTGTTAGGTTTTTGCTCGTGCGTTGTCTTTTTTCTGTTTTTGAAGTAAGGAATAATTATATCTTAAACTTGCCACATCACCTGTCCAAATAAGCATGACACATAGGCAATTTTAACACTGTTAGAGCCACGTCAGCTTATTTAACACCGTCAGACACCGAGCAAGTCCTTCTGAAATTTGGGGGACTAATGGTTTGAAACGGTCCAAAGTTCAGGGACCAAAACCACCACTTTGAAATTACAGGGACTAAAACCAAAATTGGCCCAAACTTGAGGGACCAAAAGTTATGTTTACCCTAAAAAAATCTGCTCATATTTATAAGTTCAGTTTTAATATAGTAAATGAGATTGTAATAATTTTGATCTTACTTATTATATCAATAAAAAAAATGATTTAAAAATATGTAAAGAATAAAGAGTTGAAAAATACTCATTTATAAATGAGGACATAGTTAAAAATTTACCTCATAATTATTGAGTTAACCACCTTTCTTTGATATATGAAATTTAGTTAAAAATGACTTATAAATATGATCAAAGTGATACAATCATTGTAATATTACATTAAATTAGCCTTTTTATGTTACTTATAACTAGAATTAAGGTGTCCACTAGACACGAATGTGACAAGCCTATTTCGCCTCTCATCCTGTAAAAGATAGGGGATAGTAAAGGCTTGTTTGGGAGAGCTTATATTTGAGAAATAAGCCCTTATTATGCAAGTCGAGAAAAAACTCCTCTCACATACTTACCTCGTATACCGTGAATCACGGATTATAAGCACTTATTACCCAAAAATAAGCTATTCCAAACGAACGCTAAAATTGTTATGTATCCCGTCCCATTCCTGTTGAATTTGGGATTGGGACGGGAACAACAGGTCATCCTTTTTTTTTTTAAAGTCTAGACCATTAGTTTTTCCCCTTTTTTAAATTTGTAAAAACTAGGATTAAAGGATAATTTTGCTTAAAAGTTTTCACTGAGGGGCAATTTTATCTCAGAAGTGTAAAAAATGGAGTAATTTTACCTTGGTCATTATCTTTATTAATTTTGACTGTTAATTGATCAAATATGTTGAGTTAGCAGTCCACATATCATCACTTCATTTTTGTCAAAGTACAAATTTGCTCCAAAAATCCATGTGTCATATACTCATACACTTCATTGTTTTTTCAAATTTAGATTTAAAACTTTTAAAGCAAATTTACACGTTACCAAAAATGACATGGATAACATAGATTGTTGACCTAGTATATTTGACCAACTAAGGGTCAAAATTATCTGGGATAATGATCAAGGCAAAATTGACCCTTTTTTGACACTTCCGAGGTGAAATTGCCCTCAAAAAACTTTTGGAATAAAATTGCCCCTCAGTGAAAACTTATGAGGCAAAATTGCTCCTTAACCCTAAAAGCTAAAATGTATGAGTATGAGTTAGACACTGAAACTAGATAATTAAAAATATATAATATAAATATGTAATCATCATCTTTTATCATTTTTAGATCGAAAGTATAATAAAAAATAAGAAATTATCAAAACTTAAACTTATGCAAGAGAGATTGCCGGAGAACCGAGTGAATGAAATTGAAAACTGTAACACCTGTGCGAGTTACTATGAGGGTTTTCTTAAATATTTATAGTATTTTGTATTAAATATATAACCAATATATAATAATATATTTTTTATATGAGTAAATCTATCTAAAAAGGATTATATGACAATATTTGTTCATATAACTAACATCTATTTAAAAAATACTTCTCCGGTCCTTAATATAAGGCATATTTGAATAGTTAATGTTGGTCATAAATATAAAACATAATTTTTATATTTATCAATTTTTTCCTAATATACTCACTATTGATGATCTCTCAATAATAATTAAGGAGGGAAGGGGATGAGAGAATTAAGGAAGACGATTATGGTGTTTTAGAAAATATATGTTATATTAATTAGCTTTCTTAATCTAATTAAATTAGATAAATATATCTTATATTAAGAATCGAACAGAGTATATTAGTTATACTTTAATAAAAATATTAGATATTCTCATAAAAAGCAAAAATATTATATATATTAATTTAATAACAACATGATTGTGGGATGGGCCCATCCTATCTCGATAATAATTTTGTCCCATCCGAAATTTTTTTTTGAAACGGGTGCATCAGAACGGGATGTTATAGAAGTGAATACCTCTAACTAGAATTACAACGTTCTAAATAATTTTTTTTTTTGTAATCACTAATAAAAAATCTAAATAACATTGGAATGAAAACTTAACAAATAATTTTTGCCAACGAAAAATTAACAAGGGAATTAAAATAAGAGTTATATTTATATATAGTAGTAATTTTAATTATATGTGAGGCTTGCTTCATATTCTCGTACACGCATATAAAGATTAGAGGGTTAAAGTCCAATTTCATTTCTAAGGTTTTTAAGCAGGAGGTGTAGATAATCGAAAGTTTTGGTTAGATCAATTTCACTATTAGTCATTAAAAATATTAATGATCAATAATAGTTAGTTTTTAATAGGTGACATGAATTTTTTTAACATTTAGCACAAATTTACTTCGTTTTTTAACCCTATAAATGACTTTTTCCAGTTTTATTTATAATAATTCAATAACCGAATTATGATGTTTAAAAAAGTGGTTAAAATTAGTTAAAAATAATAAATATGTCTTAAACAAACCTTTTTTTTTTTCAAATATACCCTTATTTATGGGGCCAAGTAAGAGAAAAAAATTAAGTAAATATATAAGTATCACAAACATTTTAATTAATGCAATATATATAATTAATGAGGGGAAAAAATTTAAAAAAAAAACTCATTAAATATTTAAATAGCTCTGGTTGGGCTTCTATAAAAAAAAACTAAGACAATTCAAATTTTAAGCTCTTATAAAAAAGTCGAGAGAGACTAATTGAGAGGAATGTAATTCACTTAATTAAGAATTTATCAAATAATCTCTTTGGTCCCCCATCTTCATTATAACATATCCCTATTTATCTCACCAAATTCAAATAGAGACGGGTAAGTCATTAAAATTACTGTCCTCCTATTAAATACATGATATATTTATCTAATTTGATTAGATTAAATAAATTGGTTAAGTTAGTTAATATAATATATATATCTTAAAACACCCTAGACATTTTTTTAATTCCCTCATTCCCACTTCTCCTTGCTTATTGGTGAGAGAACATCAATATAAGTATATTAAGAAAATATTGATAAATATAAAAATTATACCCTATATTTAAAACAATATCAACTACTCGAATGTATTTTATATTAAGGATTAGAGGAGTACTTCATTTTTTTTAAAATATTTATCTGTATTTAGGGAGAACCCATTCTCCTAACAGAGAAAATAATATCATTTTTATATGTACAAAATAAATTACATAACACTAGTAAGTAGTCAGACAAACGCTTTCGTCGAGTTTAAAATAGTAGAAATATTCTCCTTCGTAAAATTCGAAGTTCTTTTTGACATCGTTTTCAAAATAAAAATTAAAAAAAATCAATAAGTTGAATTTTTTTTTTTTTTTTTGCCAATATCAATAAGTTGAATATGGTGAAAACTACATATAAATACTATCTAAACTGTGGGGGATGGAGTGGATCGAATGGAATCTGGAGCATGAAGCTGGCAGGGATTTTATTACGAAAACAAGATGGGCAACCCTATTAGCCTACGTGTGCTGGGATATTTGGGTGGATAGGTGCAAGAAGCTATTTAGAGAACAAGCAGGGGTGGATCATCAGATTGGACACTCTAGCCTATTTCGAGCAAGCTGGGACATGGACTTAAGCGCAAATTGTTCCTTTTATAACCAGGGTGCAAGTGGACGCGGAGAGCAAATTATCAGGAGGCCGGGTTCTCATACTTTAGAAACTAATGGTTTGGTTCTTCAGTCCGGTCAGAGTGCAAGTGCGGGGATCATTAGAGGTGCAGATGGAGCATGGATGTGTAGTTATATGTGCAAACTTACTCATGTGCCACCGGTGATAGCGGAAATCATAGCGATCATCCAGGGGCTGCAAATTTGTTGTCATAGGAATGTAGCAAACCTTATGATTTTCACGAATTGTACTGAGGCTGATAATTTAATAAATAGGGGATGTCATTACATGCATCCTTTTAGGGAGGTCATTGAGGAGACCAGATTATGGATGTCTAGAGATTGGAGTGTCCTTATAAATTATATCTCTAGGGAGCAGAACAGTCAAGCCGATCACCTGGTAAAGTTAGCACATAGTAGTACTGATACTTTTGCTATCCTTGATCACCCACCACCTGCGCTTGTTGCAGGCGGTGGTTGATGAGGGAGTTTTTTTTTTTTTCCCTTGTAACGTCTTTACCTCAGTTAGGGAGTTCTTGTATTTAATTTTCTGATAGATTAATGAAATCCAGTATTTTACTCCCAAAAAAAAAAAAATACTACCGAAACTTTCAAAATCCAGAAAATTCTTTAACATTTACAAAGGGTAGAGAGGAGATTGAAGGGGAAATTTGGGTTTCTTATGTTTGTGGCAAATTATCAAAGTGCCCTTCCCCTGCTCCTCTTCCTCCCTATGCCCCGTCGGCCCCTCTAACCTCTTCCGTCGCTCTCTCCCTCTTCCCATTCATCGACCTGATTCCCCAACTCACTGATCTGACAGCGGTTCCAAAATTTGCGTATATCATTTCGAATCTACTCAGATCATGGTCTAATTTCTTCTCAACTTCGACTCGTTCTTCTACACCACAATCACTAGACTCGCCACTGCCGCCATTGTCGTCGTCTTCTTCTTCTTCCTCCTCCCCTTTGCCGTTGCCTGTAGGTGATCCAGATCGAAGCCTTATCAGACCCTTCATCGAACCATAGCCATCAACCCCCCACTCTTCCTTCGCCATGTCGATCCAAAACTCTCTCATTCCCCTACTTCACCATATTCCTCCTCTCTCCTAAACCCGACTGCGAGAGCGAGATCGACGATGAAGTTCCTTCTCTCTCCTTCCCCCACTTCACATATTCCTCCTCTCTCCTAAACCCGACCGTGAGAGCGAGTTCAGCGACAGCGAGATCGGTGGTGGCAGTGGTGACAGAGAGAAGGGTGAAGCCACGGTTCACTGTTCATCGTCTTCTGCCTTCCTTGATGGCTACTTTACCTTCCTCAATGGCGAACAAAGAGCTTTGAATATTGCCCATGGAAGCGTCGCCAATGAAAAGGTACGCCCAGAAAAAAAAATTCTCATCTTCTTCAACCTTACATTTCCTCTATTATTTTCAAATTAACCTTGCAAATTTTCATCTTTTTTTTTTTTAAGTTGGTTGAAGAAGAACGATTGATTATTCTTGTTGGTGATGGTGAGGAGGTTGAAGAAGAAGGAGCTGTGTCTCTGTTCGCTTATTGAGGGAAGAAAATAAAACAGGGTGAATTTTGTTGTAGGAACCGCAGGAATTTCTAGTAGGTTTTGAATTGTCGGTTTGTTGGAGGTTTTGGTCTTGATTCTTGATTCTTATGCGGGAAGAAAGTAGCATTGATTCCTAGTGGTGCGTAGGAGTATTGGTAAAGAGTTTTGGACTGAGATAAATTGAGTAATGAGATTTAAGAGTATTAATTTTGATAAAATTAATAAGTACTGATAAAATGTGTGGAAGATTGATAAAGAGTTTTGAATTATGACAAATTGAATAATGAGTTTGACTAAAAGAGTAATGTTTTTAATAAAATCTATAATGATTTTGATAAATTAAAAAGTATTAACAATATATATAAAATGATTAAGTAATGGGGGTTTTTTAATCTTTTCTTTCAAACATAAAAAATTAAAAACCTCATATTTCATCTCATCATCTCTCTGTCTTTTGCATGTGTTGATGGGTTTTTTTAGATTTTGAAAGTTGAAATGATATTTATATGTTTTTTTTTTAGTTAAATATATCATATGTATTGGTTAAAAAAAATATATCATATATACAATCTATTCTAGACTAGGTGATTAGATTGTTGGGAAAAAAAAGAGTGCGTAAGTAGATCATCACTAAATGGCAAATACATCAACCACAAGAGCAAGTACAAAATATGAGGATCAAGAAACAAACCCCGCTTATCACCAAAAATAAAAAAGAAACAAACCCCTCACCTACATCAAACTAAAGAATCGGGATTTTGATTTTGATGGTATACATAGTATACTGGAGGAATTCAATGGCAATTATTACCCTCATTCTAATCCAAATGAACCTCAACTTCCATCTTCAAGCCTGAGTTGCCCAGGATCTGTTAGCAAACACAAGATATAAAATACCATTCATGCATTGTTCACACCAAATAAAGTATACATTCAAATTAACATCAAGAATTGGTTCCAACAAAAAGAGAGAATTGCATCCACAAATGAAAAGGTTAATTATTTACCCACTCCCATTTAACAAATCAAATTTATATATATTTACAAGTAGTTATGGCCCGTGGGTAATTAATTTTCTTATTTAGGACATATATGTAATTCTCATCCAAAAAAAGATCATTTTGGCAGGCCAAAATATATATACACATATCAGGCAGGAAGCAGGAGGATGAGCTCAGTGCTGTGTAATAAACCTAAATTCGATATTATTATCCTTTCATTTATGGTATCCTTGTGTAGGGCTACAAATTATTAGCCAGCAATCATGTATTCACAATCGTTAACCTCAAATCCTCGTGAATGATGTGTCGAACCTACCTACTGACAGAGACAAACATAAGCATTGCTTTCATGCTTTTTTACGAGTACCAGAAGAAAATTTTGAAGTTCATTCAACACTTTCTTGGTACCGATCCATGAAAATGACAATGGAGGTCGTCAAAAACTAAGCTTGAGAACGAGCAATATAGACAACAGTAAATACTGAATATGATGAGAGATCAACAAATGGAAATCCCATTCAAAATCCTCAAAACTTTATTTTCTTGTGCTATTATTAAGAACTCTGTCCGTGGGCCCTAGCTTGCATTGGACAACTATTCAACAAAGCTTTTTTATGCCTTTGATGATAAAAAAAACATCTACTTATGATCACAACAGTGGTAAAAAGCCACACAATAGGATACTAAAGGTAACACAAATGTATAGGTCGGGAAAATATTTAACTTGTGGCAAATGTCAGTGTTGCAAGTCATGGTAGGTGGTGTTGATTGTTTTAATACCTTCTTGAAGTCCGACAAGACTAACGAAGAATCCTTTTGATAGCCTGCTTCCTCAAGGACTTCTGTCAGAACTCGCTATATCAATTAAAGGAACCGAATGCAAAAGTAGCCATCAGAATCAGATCACAATCATCGTTATTGAACTCAGTCATTAGCTGAAATGTAAACTGATATCCACCTAGAAATTTCAATTCCCAGCCTCATGTAAGCAATTTTCAAATGAGCTGATATAGTTCAGGGATGTATTTTTCTATGTTAAAACTGCATTTACATATGTTCTTTTGTCCAGGTAATAAACAAAGACAACAACGTGATTTTCCTTGCTCTTTATTGATAAAGAGAAATATGATTAGACCAAAAAGTTCAGAATCTTAGAAAGGTAACAGTGATCAAGCTTCCAAAGGACGATCGACCACATTGTAAAGTTGCAATGCCTTTCGCTTGCCTTTTGTTTTAGCTTAGCAGTGTGCCAGTCCTTATCTGGGTCCCTAGTCCTTTAGTCTTTATATATCCAGTTTTATTGGTTCCAATTTATCCTCTAATATTAATCAATTTTAAAAACCCTTTCAGTGACACAGTCTTCTTATGTTATATAGGTTCGATAATAAACTGATTGATCGAAATAATGCAATAAGTAAACACAGAGTGTTCCTTTTTTGTAAAGAAATGCAAACGTGTTTTTAAAGGATTAATTCATTTCTTACATCAAAAGAAGTACAGAGAAGAAAATTACATATCACTGAACAATATTTTACCTCTCGCTGTTGTTCAGATATAAATTGTCCAGTCAAATCCCGTAAAACGTCCAACATGTCATTGAATGAAACTTTTCCATTGCAATCTGTATCGTACACCTTAAAAATAACTGAAAAAGAAAACAGCTCCCAGATGATAATTCAATAGTAGATAGTATAATAATCAGTCAATCATTTATATATTGAAATGCACTTTTGTGGGTCTTGGAGATGTTCATTACATTCAATTTTGTTCTCTGCGGTCGCGCGAGGACTGAATGCAGACAAGAAAGCCACGAATTCCTTGAAATTCAATCCATATAGCATCTTCAACAATCTCTGCGAAATTTAACATACTATTTGATTTCCGTAATGTGCCGAGAGAAAGGAAAACAAAATGGACCATTAAATTCAATCGTACGTAGGGAAAAGGGGATTCAGATTTCAGAGAAAGAAACCTGAGAGAGAGGATTTACGGCGAATTCCGGAACAGAGAGAAATTCATCGGCAGAAATAAACCCGCAGCCATTACGATCAAGCTGACAAAACCTCTGGTACAAAGAAACTATCTCCTGCTGCGTAACTAAACCGAAATCGAAAACGAAATCAATTACTATACTCAAGGAACAAAAAAAATTAAGCAAACCGAAAAATAAAATTGTTTCTGAAGAAAGTCGTAGAGTGGTCAATTACATGTGTGGTTACAGTGTTCCTGAACCTCTTCAATGTCGTACTGGGTGAGCATGGAGGAGGAGTTGCCCATGGTGGCTGTGGACAGAAGACGACGACGACGAGGGAAAGAGCAGTTATCAGCGCTCAACCACTCTATACGAGAAGATCAAGAAAATGACATAAAGCACATGTCACTTTTATTTTCGTAATTACTTGATTGATTATAAATTTATGGGAGAATTACACTTGGGTCTCAAAAAAGAAAGAAAAAGAAGAAATAGTCCTTATAGATTGTAAAATAAAAAAATAGTCTCATTAATAACTCCAAAAGCCTGTATTGATAACTCCATAAGTCCATTTTTTCATTTTACAATCTACAGGACCATTTCTTCATTTCTCTTCTTTTTTAAGACCTGAGTCTAATTCTCCCTAAATGCTACTTCAATAGGTGGTTTTCTTATAAATTTTATCTTTATAATTTATTTTTGAAAATTGGTTTTTGCATTTGGATATTGTTCTGAATAGAGTGGGCCCAATAGTGCCATTTTTTTCTTACAAGTTTTACAGAATTTTTTGTCAAATCTTTCAAGTTATATATATATACACACACGTTTATAATATAATAATAATATGTTGATTATTGTGATATATTGAGTGGTCACATTAATTAATATTGAATGTAGTAGGTTATCCACTTGTCTTGACAGATTATGCAACATTAAACTTTGATTTGCTATGCTTAGATGAGTATATTATCATATGTCTCTATTATATGGCACTTCTAATCATCTTATTAGAACCAATAAGAAATAATTAAGTCATTAATTTAATTTTAGAAATTGATTTTGTCCATGACTTTAAATAGGGATAATATTGAAAAAACTTAATTAATACCCTATCAAATGACTTATAAAAAATATCATCCATTTCTTTTACAAAATGCTTTATAATTAGGATAGGAGGAAGTACTTCTTTCAATCCTGTTTTTTTTTTTCTTTCAATTTGTATAAATTATTTACATAAATCTTACATTTAATATCTGAGAGAGTATTTAGTATATTATCCACTCCTAATTCAAAAGGTTTATGATAGATATGATTTAATTAAAAGAATTGAAACTGCCTTTGAGAACCTTGATCAAAGAAAATTCCATGGATATGGGTTTATGGGTTGATGGACCCAACTTAACTAGCCCATGCAAGTCAAATTATATGGTAAACATACAGAAGCCAATGTAATGTACTCCCTCCGGTCCTAAATATAAGATAAAGTTAATTTTTTAGAGAAATTAAAGAAACTAAATAAGTTATTTAATCATATCATGTGTTGTGTATCTTTAGATTATATATCAATTTATTAGTCCAATTAATTAGTTTGGAGAAAAAAATAAAAATATAAATACTTTAAAGTGATTTAATTAGCTTCCTTAATCTTTCCAAAAAAGTCAACTTTATCTTATATTTAGGACCGGTAGGAGTACCAAACAAAAAGGAGCCATTTTCTTCTAATCATTTCATACATAAACGTGAGTGTTGGATGAGTTTAGGTGTTTTGGGTTGATCTCCAAGTTTAACCAGCACTTACATGCCAAAAAAAGGAGCCATTGTTTTCTTCAAATCATTTCATACATACACGTGAGTGTTGGATGAGTTTATGTATAAATTACATAGCAAAAAAAGTCTTTATATTCACAATGAGATTCAAAGTCACATTTTTATGAAGTATGGACTGTGTTCTTATTAGCTGGAGTAAAATTGAAAACTTTTTTTTTTTGGTTCTATATAATTACTTTATTGGACATCGTTTTAACTTTAGTAATAGATTCTGTTCTTTTATTTAAAAAAAGGAAACGTATTAGATTTTTAGATATATCTAATGAGTTTTAAAGTTTTTATTAATTTCAATAAAATATTGAAAGAGAATTATAATATGAATAAGCTTGATAATGAATAAAAGGGCTGGTTGGAGTGGCCAACACATTAAAAAAAAAAAAAAAAAGGAGCTCGAGTTGCACCGGTTAAAAAAAATGGTAAAAAATTGTATGAAGTAATTTTGACATGCACAATTATAAAGGAATTCATTGAATTAGTTAAGAAGAAGGTACATCAAACAGTATGGAATTCTATAAAAAATAAAAAGGAACAGAGGAAGGTAGGAGAGAACATTTATCACAAAGTTATTGAATGAAACCTCTTAATTAATGATTTATATAGAGTTCTGGTTGCTTTGAGGGGTACTCCTCCAGTCTTTTTATAAGAATCAAATATTTAAATTGCCGTAGTCTTTTTTATAAGAGTCTGATAAGAGTTGCTTGAACATTTAGGCCCTGTCTAGTACTAAGCACCGAATTTTGATAGACTGGGATTGAGATTGGGACTAAGATTGAGACTACGACTTTGAGACTTTAAATTATGTTTGGTACATTGTAATATTTGGAAATACAGCTTAAATTAATTTTATTTCATAATAATTGGTCATGCATTATAAAAAAAAAAAAAAGAAAAAGACATTTGAATACCACTTGAACTTTCAAATTTTAAATTAGTTTTGTTGACAATAAGAGTAATGAGATTGATAAAAAGAGTATAACAATTGACAATTCAAGTTTTTGGGAAATCACTTATTTGAGATTTTAAAGTAAGTGGTATTTATTTGTCTTTTTTCTTATAAAAATACTGTATTGTCCCTATAAATAAAAAAATATAACTAGACTCCTTCCTTAACCCATCGTACCTCTTATTTATCGAACGATACTCTTTAAACTGAGAAAATAATATTGAATATTATAATCATTTATGAATGTACAGGGGTCTTTTACCCTAATACGCCTTAATAACCCCTCAAGTTAGAGAATGTATATCAATCATTCCCAGCTTAGAAAGGAGTGTACAAAATGGAGAAGGAGACAAAGTTTTTGGAAAAATCCAGCCAATTGATCTTGAGATTTGATAGGAAGAAGATGAATCAAACCAGACCTGATCTTTTCTTTCACAATATGACAATCAATCTCTATATACTTAGTTCTTTCATGGAAAATAGGATTAGCTGCAATATACCTCACTGATTAACTATCACAGTAAAGAAAAGCAGGTGAAGTAAAAGGAAGACCAAAATCCTAAAGTAAATATTTAAGCCATTGCAACTCACAAGCAAAAGAGGCAAGAGTAGGATATTTGGCCTTAGAGGAAGAAGTAGAAACCTTCTGTTGTTTCTTGGAGAGCCAAGTAATGAGAGCCTTATCCAAGAAACCACAAAACCCAGTAATAGACTTCCTAGTCAAGACTGTTAAATCTCATGTTTTGATGATAACAAAGAATAATATGAAAAAGTCTTGAGTAATAAATAAGTTTGAACAAAGTAATAACAAGGAAAAGCATCACTTGAAGTAAGCATTGGAGTAATGAAGAAAGGCTAAGAGAAAAAGCTGAGAAACTTGATGAGAAGCAAGTTTTCTAAGGCATTACTCGAGTATGTACTCGAGTAATGAGACAAAACTTGAAGTTACCAGAGATACCTTCCAGTAACCTGTCAACGTTACTCGAGTAAGTACTCGAGTAATAGTGTAAAAGTTTTCAAGTTGCTCTCGGCCTGCCAACGTTACTCGAGTAGCTACTCGAGTAACCAGGTAAAAGTTTCCAAGTTGCTCTCGCCCTGCCAATGATACTCGAGTATGTACTCGAGTTACTCTGTTTCAGAAAATATGTTGCTCTCGGCACTTTGTACCATTGCCAATGTTACTCGAGTAGCTACTCGAGTAACACACTGAGGTAAGTAAAAACTTGAAGGTAGTACTCGAATAACTTGAACTAATTTTATCATACTTTCCTCGAGTCATTACTCAAATTTGCAGGAATTTATTAACTCATTTTAAGTGGATTACTCGAGTATGTATTCGAGTATGCAGTGTTATGTTTGAAGGAAAACCTCAAGTCATTACCCGAGTAAGTTATGCACAAAAAGTAAGTTTAATCGAGTATGTACTCGAGTAA
This sequence comes from Inga laurina, assembly GCA_963855925.1. Lineage (NCBI taxonomy): Eukaryota > Viridiplantae > Streptophyta > Magnoliopsida > Fabales > Fabaceae > Inga > Inga laurina. Next base: position 38,271,232 of record OY979713.1, read on the forward strand.
CAAGGTAATCAAACTTGAAGTGCTCTCGGCCTTGAAATCCTGCCAACATTACTAGAGTAAAGCATCGAGTAACATAAGTTTATTTGAAGGTTTACTTGAGTTAGTACCCGAGTAACCTATGAAGAAAAGATTGCATTACTCAAGTAGGTACCCGAGTAAACAAGCATTTCCAAAGGTTTGATATTTTGATTATTCCATGCACTACTCGAGTAATCTTATAATTGTTTGGTGACTTGCAGTCCATTAAAGAATTCACGATGATACTCGAGTAAGTACTCGAGTAAACTTTAATGAATACTCGAGTAGCTACTCGAGTATGGAAACCCAGAAATTTTGAAATCATTCCAACGTTCATTGTTTTGTTTCCTATTTGATTAACTTTTTATTATATTAGTATTCTTAGCATTTCCACGGATAAACAATGAAGAGATCTTACCAAATAAGGAAAGTCAAAAGCAACGCTCAAATGTCACCGACCGCTACCTACCGCAAACGTATGTTTTTCAAATACTAGAAAAGTCAATAGTGGCTGCGCACGCTCCAACGGACATGAAGAAATATGTTCCAACAATCATTACGAACGTATCTATATATATGAGAACATCTAAACAGAGAAGAGAAGAAGAACACACTCACGAACGTATCATCAAGTTCATTACTCTGTTTTACATTATACTTGTAATTCTATGCTTCAGTGATTCTTATTCACTCTGTGAGAGAGATATTTCATTCAAACTCAATATTTGTTATTGAGGTAACTTAAGGTTGTGGAACCTTGAGTTGGGATTGGATTACAACTTGTAAGGGGGAGCGAGTGTCCAGGCGAAGGAACTTGCTTGTACTGAGGTGCCAAGAACCCACTGAATCTTGGAAGTTATAGTGAAACTCTCAGAGAAGCTTTGAGGACTGGACGTAGGTCAAAGTGGTTGTGGCCGAACCAGTATAACTCCGGGTGTACACTTCGGTGATATTTCTCCTTACTCTTTCCTGTTTTAATTTCAACATCAAATTTTATATTTGCAACGAAATTTTTAAGATCACCCAATTCACCCCCCTCTTGTGTGAAACGCTTGCTCTAACAAAGACAACCAGCCCAATTTGAGTCACTAAAAGCACTAAGTTTCAAAGTAGACTCTGCTGGAAAAAGCAAGCCATAACCAGGAGCTCCTTTAATATGCTGAAGGACCCTATGTGCAGCCTGCAAATGGGCAGTAGTAGGATGCTGAACAAACGGACGTAGCTGTTGGACAGCAAAGGAAAAATCTGGCCTAGTATTGGTAAGATATAAGAGACGACCAACCAAGGTTCTATAAACAGAACTATCATCAAGCAAAGTACCAGATTCCTTAGTCAATTTAGCATCTCTAGCCATTAGAGTAGAAACAAGTTTACAATCCGAAAAATAACTATCACCAAGAATATCTAAAGCAAATTTCCTTTGATATAAAGCAATACCCTTAGAGCTTCGAGCAATTTCCAAACCAAAAAGGTCCTTGAGATCACCAAGATCCTTGATTTTAAAGGTGTCATCAAGAAAGGCCTTGATGGAATTAATTTCAAGTAAGACAGTAAGAGAAGTCTTAGTATTTTTAATGAACAGAGAATGAACATCTTAAGAATGATGATAACCTCGAGAAAGCAAAGCCTCAACAACTTAAAGAACTACTGACTGCTTGCTTGCTTCAAACTATGTAGAGAACATTGCAACTGACACACTTAGTGAGGAGAAGAAACAGACAAACCAGGAGGAGGAAGCTTATACACTTCCCTATGAAGATCACCATGCAAAAATGCATTATTCACATCAAGTTGCTTGAGGTGCCAATTATAGGCTATATCTAGAGCAAGCAACAAACGCATTGTTGTAAGTTTAGCAACTAGATAAAAAGTATCATTGTAATTAACTCCTTCAACTTGTGTAACCCTGAGCTACTAAACAACCTTTATACTTGTTGAGATTGCCATCCGAATCATACTTCTTAGCAAAAACCCATTTACAACCTATGGGACGTTTCCAAGTGGTAAATCAGTTAATACCCAGGTATGATTCTGTTGTAAAGCATCTAGTACAGCAGAAATACCATGTCTCCAACCCTCATGTTTAATAGCTAGGAAATAGGATTTAGGTATATCATCAATAGAGATAGAAAGTGTATAATGGCGATAAGATAGAGAGAGATTAGAATATGAAAGAACATGAGATAGAGGATGGAAACACCTACCTCTATGGAATTAGGTACCTCTAATGCACATTGAAGAGAATAGTGATAATCATGCAAATAAAAAGGAGGTTTTCAAAGTCTAGTGGATCTTCTTGGTTCTGGTAAAGGAGAAGAAGTAAGAACAAAATGTGAAGAAGGAGAATCAGATGGGGAATGCAGAATGGGGGAAAGGGAAGAGAGTTAGGGAAGTCCAAGGATGGAAAGGCCTGTGGTAAAGGGAGAGGTGTAGAGGTAGAGGGCCGATCTTCATTACATAAAGGAAAAATAGACTCATAGAATTGGACATTGCGTGAAATACTAATTTATCTAGTATGTAAATTTAGAATGACATAACCCTTTGTACTAGATTGAAAGCCAAGAAAAACACATTTATGAGCATGAGAATCAAATTTAGTTCGATGCTGAGTTAAAGAAGAAGCAAAACAGAGACAGCCAAAAACTCTAAAAGTATGCAAATCAAGAAGTTGTTGAAATAAAAGATCATAAGGACATTTGTTGTTTAGTAAAGGTGTAGGCAAGCGATTAATATGATAAATTGAATGAATAATAGCATAAGACTATTAAGTGCTAGGTAAATGACTCTGAAATAATAAAGCCTTGGCCACATTAAGAATATGTTGGTGTTTTTTTTCAACCCTACTATTTTGTTGAGGAGTCTCAACACAAGAAATATGATGAATGATCCCATTTTTAGCATAAAAATCATTGAGAGCAAATCCATGCCACTGTCAAACCAAATTATTTGTACTGAGGTATTAAATTGCGTATGAACAAGTTTGACAAAGTGTTTTACAAGAGGTGCTACTTTAGATTTTTGTTTAAGGAGATAAGCCCATGTATATCTTGAAAAATCATCCACAACGGTAAGAAAATACTTATGACCATGAACAGAAGGTAAATGGTAAGAACCCCAAATATCCATGTGAACGAGATGGAAAATTTTATTAGCCTTTGTAACACTTACAGGAAATGGTAACTTTTTTTGTTTAGCAAAATGGAAAACATCACAACATTGGAAAGCCGAATGACAAGAAATAAATGGAAATTGATGATGTGTGGTAGACATGGTAGAAGTGGAAAGGTGGCCAAACCTAAAGTGCCAAAGATCAAATGGTGTAGTACATGGTGTAATTGTAAGATTATTAATTGTATGGGCCTTCAGATTTGCATGATGTGGCATTATATATAATCCTTCAATAACATCAGCTGAATCAATCATCTCCCATGATAGTAGGAGTTTGATCAAGCACTTGGTAGTCTGAAATGAAACAGTACATGGTAAAGAAGTAGTGAGTTTAGAAACTGAAATAAGTTTGAAGTGGAAGTCAGGAACATATAAAATATTATAGATAGAAAAGGATTCAGAAAGATGAACACTACCACTAGAAGTAGCAATAACACGAGTACCATTAGGTAAATTGACAATGATAGAAGAAATATGTGTATAAGTCAAAAATAGAGATAAAGAGGAACACATATGATCAGTAGCTCCAGAATCAATGATCCATGAAGTTGTAAAAGATGAAGAAAAGGAAGGAATGCGCATACCAGAAGCAGTGACATTATTGATGGAAGATGAAGGTGGTTGTGGTGAAGTATTTGTCTGAACAAGTGCTAACAACTTCTGGTATTGTTCTGGAGTAAAACTGTAGGATGGATTAGCCACCTTCGGTTGTTCATTAGTATTTTGACTAGGAAGTGCATTTGGACTAGACACATAATTAACAAAAGAGTTACAAAATTTAAACCCAAGGGGGAGGCCATGCTTCTTGTAACAAGTGGCTTCAATGTGCTTCATTTTCCCACAATATGTACATTATTTCATGGAATTAGGATGCAATGTAGAATGTCTAGAAGAATTATAGCGAGGCTGGGAGGTTTTGTTTAACAAGGTAATAACCTCAGTTCTTTGGAAACCAAGTTCCCTTTCTTGCTGAGCCACCAAAGAGAATATACGATTGATGTTAGGCAAGGGGTCTATAAGCATAATTTGTGACTTTACAGACGCAAAACGGTCACTCAATCCTTTCAAGGATCTAATAACATAATCCTATTCCATGGTTTTCTTATAAAAATCACTAATACCACAAGAACATTATGGAGCACACACAAGAACGCAGAGGTTGCAATGTAAGGTACTCATCCAAAAGAATTTTAAGTTTGGTAAAATAGTCACTTATAGACAAATCCCCTCGCTTGAAACTCTATATTTCTTCCTGAAGATCAGCTAAACAGAAAATATCATTATGAGAGAATCAATCTCTGAGATCCTCCTAGACATCTGCAGCACGGTCGATCTAGAGAATGCTTTATGCACTGGTAGGAGACACCGATCATGTGATCCAAGAGAGAACCATCATATTGCATCTCTCCTATGCTGAAAATGGAGGATCTGATGAAGACGGAGCAGGAATCGACCGATCAATGAATCTGGTTTTGTTCTTTGACAGTAACGCCATCCCCATCGCTCGTAACCACCAATGATAGTTTGGACCAGTGAAGGCTGATGAAACAAGAATCAACGATGGATTCTCATTATGATTTAAGTAGAATGGATTTCAGACATTCTGACTTGCATCAGCGACTGGAGAAGTAAATCATCGGAAAGAGGCACAGCCGAGCGGAAGTAGAAGATGACTGATGCACTGGAATAATTGCCATTACAATATTTGATCAAGAAAACGAATCAAGTGAAACTGAGGAAGAAACAAAATCAGATCTGTGAATTTAAGGAGGAAGAAGGCACTTGGTCAATTGATGAAACCGAGAAAGTAAGGAAGAGAAAAGATGAATAAAAGAAATCTAAAAAGGAAGAAACAAGAAAGTGAACAAGTATGAAACCCTAAACAAAATGAACTGAGAAAAGCACAAAGTCAAATACTTCGGGCTCTGATACCATATTACCGAATGAGACTCTTTAAACTGAGAAAATAATATTGAATATCATAATCATTTATGAATGTACAGGGGTCCTTATATAAATACTGGTTACAAGTTATAACTTGATATGTAAACTATACACTTACCTAACTAACTTCTGTTATGTACAACTCAACTAATATTTACAATATAACTGATAAAGCTTGTCGTTAACCCTACCAAAAAAACTAAGCTAACTATAGTAAAGTGATACCTAGCCTAGGTCATTCTTCTCTAAGGAACCTAACTATTGTTATAATTCTTAGCAAAATTATGGTCCATAATAAGTGAAGTTCAGTTATTGAAAATTGAATGAATTATATGAACTATGAAACTAGTCCTAATTTCATTGATTTAATTCCCTGATTTGAATGTGACAATGTAATGAAAATGGAGTGATGATGATTTAAACAATGATGAGATAACTCTCCCTAGAAGTTCCACCCAACCTTCCTTATCCAATTCATATTACAAGCTCGCTATATTAATCATTTAGCAATCTGCCCCTACGGTTAATCAACTGAAACAACATATTAAGAGCAAATTGTTGATACAAGCTCTAAGGTAACAGATCTGGACTCTCTGTAGTAACAACTACCGCATGTTACTCATGGAAGCTCTTGAAGTAATCATACACACTGATGCAACTTGGAATTAACATATATGATCAAATCAACTTGAATATAGAGAACACATTCCATTAACTAATTTCATGTGACAGATCATTACTGCTGTAAAGCTCAAATCAAATGCAGAAGTTCATTTACACAATTATAAGATTCATAGCTCAAAATCGACTCTAACTCACAGTTGCACAACTCGCGCAATTATAGAAATCAAAATCAGTTAAGAGTACAAATCTTAAGGAGCTCCTCCCTTCAGCGCATGGATTCAGGTTTTGGTTTTGCTTCTAGAGAGAATTTCGGTGCTCAGCCACTCATGATGAAGGAATCAATGTCATTGAATTTCAGATCAGTTTTAGTCATGGTTGAGGAAATATTTCGATCCCACAATTCACGAGCTATCAGTTGTGGAGTAGAAGAAATGAGATCTCGATCCGTGAGGGCGTTCCCCAATTTTTCTCTTCTGTTTTGTTTCTTCGTTTCCTCTCTCCCGCCACCGACGCTCAACGCTGCCCAGGTCTCTGTTTTCCCCCCTTTTTCTTCGATCTCTCCGCGCGAATTCTGAATCACCAGTGGAAAATTTTGCACTTTGGGGAAAATTGCAGTTTAGCTCCAAAGGTTTTCTATGTTCTGCACTTAAGTCCCTTCTCTCTTTAGTTGCATAATTCTGAAACTTTACCAATTAGTCCTTCCTTCTTCTTTCGGTTCCTTTTTCTTTTATTTTCCTTCAAGCTTCCTACAAGACAATTCACCTTAATGCAATATCATTCTTTCCCAAATCAACACGTTAAGAGAAATCATGAGATATATCAATTAAGCTACTCTTAATCACTCATTTCATAAATTCACTATTAGTCACAATTTCTCATTACAAATGCATTTCAAGCATACCATTTATCACTAAAACCTCCCAAAATCTATGAAAATATGTGGTAAAATTAGGACTTATCAATAACTAAACAGTACAACTAATATTTACAATATGACTAATATACCCTAATACCTCTTTAATCCTCCTCTCTATCCCTACTTCATCCAAGCTCTCATCGACGATAGACTAACCCAATGATGCTGGACGACGATTTTTCGCTCGGGGCTGCGGTGGTGGTAATTCTCATTGACACTTGTTAATCGTCTTGCATTTTAATTGAGTTTATAGGGAAAAAAGAAGAAAGAAAAAACAAAGAAAACTTGGAAGTTAGATTTAAAGCAAGCGTGGGCGTACATTCATTGTTTCATTTCGGGGTTGGCATCAAAAGTTGCTCACCTCCTTGTGAGTTTATTTTTTGGATTGTTTGTGTTTTTCTTGATTTTTGTCTTGTTGTCTTGGTTTTCTCTTTGGAACCCAGAGTTAAAACTTGTAAGATCTGAAACTGTAACTAGAGGTGTTGTGCAATATTTCGCGGGGGATTTTCTTTCGTAGATATAATTTTATTGAACTTAAGGAGCTACTGAAAAATTTCTCTAATGAGTTGAGATTTGAATAAGGTTGAAAAGTTTGAGATTATTTTTTTTCTTTCCTGGGTGATTTTTGTTTGGAGACTAGATATGAAGCTTGAGTTGGGTTTAGGAGGTGTGTTGTGGAATGATGAAGAAAAAGTAAGGTTATTAAACCCGGACCGGTCACTAAACTGTTTGAAGTACTGGGTCAAAGGTCAATGGGTTAGACCAGAGCTAACCCAGAGCTAAACATGCGAGAAAGTGAAGATTTTAGGATTATTAATATAAAATTCTAAAGAAAATTAAAAAGAATTGTTTTTTTAAATATGAACCGGGTTGATGTCCGGATCGGATCGGTTTATTGACCAGTTCGCTAGTTTTCATATTGAACTGGCTAATTAGGTACGAGTTTAATTAATTGGAGAAAAAGACATGGTTGCATTGACTATGGGAAATCGAGCTTTTGAATACTTCTTCACAAACCTTGTGGCGAACAACAAAGATGGTAGGTGATGTGCAAAATGATATAAAGAGGGTATTTTTATCCGGAAAATATTATAAATAGAGATATCTATATCTTTGTCTCTTAAATTTGCAATTCTAGGATTGCCAACGCAATATCAGGAGAGATAGTTTTGCAATAATCTCATTTTCGTGGTATTCAGAATCTTATATTATTCTTAAAATGCAATTGGACCAATCCCTAACCTAATTTTAGTCCATACCCCTCAATGCCTTGTACTAAACATGGCCTTCATGAGTTTTTTTTTTCCTTCTATTTTTGCTCCCATCAATTATAGATGTTGCGTTAATTAAAAGGTTGATTATACTTATACTTATTTTATTTTTCTGTCTTACTCAAACCTTATAAATAAAGATATAGTTGAAAACAAAAGTTTACTTTTGACATATTTATCATTTTTAAGTGATTTTACCTTTTTCTTAAACCACTTAATTATAATTAATTTCGCCTTATCAAATTCCGGCATTTTTTCCCACTGAAAGTTCAGACGTGGGCATCCGCACGCGCTTATAAGGGAACGAAGCGTGAGTTGACAAAGTCTGAGCTCGTGAAGAACCAGTAACTGTGCGGAATCTGGCAGAGCAAGCTCTTCCCGCGAAGACGAAGGTTAGAATCGTGTTCTTCAACCTCTTCTCTATTTTCCTTTTCGTTTGTTTTTCTCTACGCGCCACATTTGCTCATTTCATTCATTCCTGTCAAGTTATTACTTTTACAAATCGAAGTTAATTGTCCCCGCCAAATTCCCTTCCGTCCGAAATTCTATTTTGAAACAAGAATGTGCGAAATGTTCTTTTTATCCACTAGTTCTAATATTTTCACCATCACGATTTTATTGTTCCACCTTTTTGGATTGCAGGGCCGGTAAATTTTCCTTGCCAAGGAGGAGGGCTACGGAAGCGAGATAAATGGTATGCGGCTATGCTTATCAAATGTTTCGGTTGCTTTCCTTCGAATCAGAGTTGTTTATCTCAATGTTTTAAGACCTTGAGGGTGAACCAGTTGAATTCTTAACTTTTTTATGGTCTTGGAGAACGCTGCGGTGGAAATTAGTGCTTACTGAAATATTTATTTGAAAATTACAATTTTCATTTTGCATTCGGATTGGAAAATTCTATTAAGGAGAATGACAGTTTGTCCAAAACTTAAATTTAATGACAGTTAGGTCTCTGTAAAATTTTGTTAAAGTTTGTAAATATCGATGAAGTCCTTGATGGATTGCAAGTGATGGAGTGGAATGTCTAAAGTGGGTTGGTTTATTGTTTAGGAACATCCAAACCTTGTGTTTGTTCTGGATCCTTTCCTTTTTTGATCTTCTTGGTCTCTATCAGTGTGATACTAATTTCTTTCATATTTCAATATGCTGATACTCCCGCTAAAATTTTGATTAGATCTTGAAGATAAGAGCTTAATTAGTTTGGTACTTTGGTTCAAATTTTGATATAAAGTAGTTCTTTCGGTTTGCATCCGAAATGGACTGTTGCCTGTCTTTCTAAACTGGACAATTATATGATTTCTTATAAAGTCTTAGGGGTGCCATCCTGATATCTTTTAACATAGTTTTAAGATGGATTAAGCATTGGATGCTATTTTAATTCTAGTCTCACTCATAAGTAGGGCCCTCTTTCTATTTATTACATAATCCTTCTTAGAAGCTATAATTATGTACGTGTATCTTTCATGCTTGATCAAAATTAATGACTGATATGGACTGTGGCTACACAATAGGATATGTACATTCGTGTTAAGCGTATTAAGACAACATACTTCATCCGGTGCAAGCCATCTGATAAAATTCTTGACATAAAGCAGCACTTGGAAGAACTCATTGATCAGCCTGTTAATAATCAGCGGTTAATTCTACCTGGTACAGGGGAAGTATTAGATGACTCAAAGACGCTGGCTGACCAAAAGGTACTACTGCTGCATGCCTTGTGTAGTTTTCCTTTTTTGCATGTTTCCTGGATTGCCAGCTTTTAGGTTATATCTTACACGCTCTGGTCTCTTTATTTCACTCTTTACCCATAAAAGCCTTTGTGCTCATTTTTATGACTTATGTGTCATAATGCTGACGAATTCCCACAACTTCTTTTCCTGTTCAGGTTGAAAATGATGCTGTTGTAGCACTGACCTTGAGAAAAGGTATTTATCTTTCCTTTACCATTCCATCCCTCCTTCTGATATACCTGTTGTCATTTTATTTATTTATTTATTTTTAAACTAATATCCATTTGATGGGCTTCAAATGATTGGCCGTGTTAGACTCCTTTTAGGTGGGAAAAGTCTATGGGGGAGATAGAGGAACTTTCTTTTGTAGTAATTCTTCATTTATTTTTCCAAATATATGGAGAAGAGGAAATAGAAGTCAACTAAGGAAAATTTGAAATCAATATGCTAGGGGATACTTGATAAGTATTGTCATAATTAAATTTGAATTTTCACATCAAGTCTTGTTTCTGACTTCTGAATTAGGAAATCGCTCACAAAATTTCCTTCTGGTTCTAGCTAGTTGAGATTTCTGTTTTACCCAGAGATCCTTGTCTGATATCATATGCATTGGCATGTATAAACAGTTACTAGCAATTTAGAGCTCACTTGCGTTGACTACTTAATACTTCTGACAATGTGAGCCACAAATATGTTCTTGTCAATTTTGCGGTAAAACAAAATTTTCAGTTTTAGTCTCACTCACACACTTACTCCAAGGGTACCCTAAAAAGAAAAGAAGAAGGGAAAAAATGAAGGAAAATAAATCAATATAGCATTTGGCCCAGGTGATTAGCACCACATGGTTCCTTATAATTGATTCTGTTATCTCTTATCTGTGTGAAATATTAAATTAAAATATTACCAACACAAAGTTGGTTTAGCCGTGTAAGGTCCCGCTAGATTTCTCCGGGTCTTGAGTTAGAGTCTCAAAGGAAACACTTGTATTGGGAGGAGAAGCCATGAAGTCCGAAATTGGAGTAGTTGATTGCTCAGAGATCCAAAAAAGGCTTTAGATACCGGTTGAAAGTATAAAAAATTAAAATATTGTCAAATTGTTATGTTTGAGGATTTCGGTTCCATCATTAATTTAATGCCAACTTATTTCCCACGAATGAAATATATGTGCCTGGTCTCTTATGGGAAATTGTTTTTTCTGTTCAAAATTTATTTTCACAATATGCATTGCATGTACTGCTGAGCCTCACTAGTCAGACTTGATCCCTTCATGGAACTACACTTTCTGTTGTTGTTCAGGTGTGTAAGTTACATGTTGAGGAATAGTCTTATGTAGTTTGAGGATACCTAAAACATAATTAGTTGATGAAATTTCTAAGATGACATACTGGTCTTCCTTTAGACAGTCCTTTTTATCCTTTTTCTATTTTGGTTTGGGTTTTATTTATATGGTACCCCCATCTCTCTCATGGTAAAATTCCCATGTGCCCACATGCATCGAAGATAATAATTACATAGACATTGCACAAAAATGGAGAATGAAAGTCTAAATCTCCTAATCCGGCTTGTCTGAGAGGAACATTTCACATTTGTTTATACTTCCATCTTACCTTGTGTGGAAGAACATACTGAGAGTTTTGTCTTTGTGTTGTAGATGACAATGAGTTTGAGGAGGTCAACATTGTGAAGCCCGATGGTTTCTACCCGTCACGGGATTCAGATGGTGCGAATTGGTAGAGCCATTGTGCTCCAGCAAAAGGCTTACTCACTCATACCTCACATCACCATCTAGCAGCTTTTTATGAAGCCAACCATTTAAACTAGATTTGTTGTTACTGTTTTAGGTGAAAACTTCATGTGATGCTCCTAAAGTACTACTCAGTTTATACATTGACTCATGATGTGATTGGCAAGTTTTTCTCCCCCTTTCTTTCCTCAGTCCTTAATTTGTAGTATCATTGAACTCAATGTATCTCTAGACGACTAATAGGTGGATGGTGTAAACAAGCAGGAATATATGTATATCTTGGTTCTATGTTGAAAAACTGAGAATGTTACTCATCCTGAATTTATTATAGGATTCAGTTGACCTTTTTTTTTTATTTGAGATATTAAGGAAGTTAAATAAATTACTTTAAAATATTTTTATGTATCGTTTTTTTCAAATTAATTTATTTGATTTGTAAATTGTTATATAATCTGATGACACATAACATATATTATGATTAAATAATTTATTTAATTTCTCAAAAAAATGTCACCTAGGAGTTTATATTAAGGACTGAAGAAAGTATTCGGTTCTAAAAGGTTAATTTAAGTACAAGTACATTTAAAAAAAAAATACTAAAAGATAAGTTGTAAATATGAATTTTTCTTCTATGGAAAAGTTAAAATAAATAGGAATTCATATAATTATAAATATGAAGTCTCAAATTGTTATTAAATATGATATTTTAATACTTAGTTTGCAACCAACAATCCTATTATATTCATTGATGTTTTAACTATTTGGATCATAGCTTGGACATTCCTCTTCGGGCAAATAGGGTTCTTACTAGAGTTATTTAAGAGTTTAAGAAAATGAAATGAATTAGTTAATTTAAATAGATGTGACACCAATTCTCTAAAACATTCCTAGATAATATTATCTGAATATCATATATCAATTTATAAGTTTATATGAGTGTTTGGGGCTACGATTGGCCCTATCAATCGAGTGATACAAGGAAATAAGCCCAATAGGCAGAAGAAATTTTTTTTTTGGAGTGTTTATTTCAGTGCTTTATGTTAATAGTTTTTGCAATGTGAAGCAGCATTTACTAAAAGCTAAAATTTAGAGCTTCTTGCTATTGGGTTCAGCGATTCAGTGATTCGGTTGTCAAAAATTAGTTATATAATAGTATTTCAATAAATTATGTATCGCTCTAGTCTTATTTATAAGTTATTTTTAACTAATTCTTATATACCAAGGGGAGTTAGTTAACTAATTGTTTATTATAATTAATAAGGGTAAAAAAGTATAAAATGCATTTACTTTAAAATATTTTTTGGTTCTTAAAATATTTTTTTCAGTTGTATCCAGTATTCTTTTTCAGCTCCAAAAATTACTTTAAAATATTTTTTTGGTGCTTTTAACCCCTTAAAGTATTTTTCAGTTGTACCCAGTGTGTTATCAGACTTATTGCAAGTTTACCTTTAATGTACTTTTTCAGCTTCAAAAATTACTTTCAAATATATTTTTGTGAAAAGTTCATGGGCATTTTTGCACCTAGAAAAAATTTTATGGTGTTGGGTGCACTTTTTAAAAAAGTTCATGGATATTTTTGCACCTCAAAAAATAATATTGTGGGTCCTACAAAACGGACGTTTGTACCAATTAATGGTTTGACATTTTTGCCCCATTTTAAAAAGTTCATGGGTATTTTTGCACTTAAAAAAAGTTTATGGTGTTGGATGCACTTTTGAGAAAAGTTCATGGGTAATTTTGCACCTTAACCCCATTTTAAAATATTTTTCAGTTGTACTCAGTCTTAGAAGATTGACTACAATTTTACCTTTAATGTATTTTTTTAGTAGTAAAGAGCATCCAAAACTTAGAATACTGATTTATTGATTTCCATCTACTCTAAAATATTTTTCCAGTAGCATCTAATATTTTAAAGTAATTTTTAAATATTTACTTGATTTTTTAAATATTTTCCCGCCCCACTCTCTCTTACCATTATCACAAAAGTAATTTATGCTTAAATCAATCCAAATAAGTTTTACTTTTACAAAAATTATTTATACAATTGCTAATTCAAACATAAATTATATTACACAATCTGATTTTTACCAAAAATAAAATTATAAAAAGTCTAATTAGAAAAAACCATTTTTGTAATCGTTGTTCCAAAAACACGGATTATATAAGTTAGTAAACTGTGTGGGGAAATGATAAATACATGAAATAAAATTGATCAAAGATTTCATATTTTAGATTAAATTCACCCCAAATTAAGGACAGAAGTTTTACTAATAAATTTATTTTAAAAAAAATTAGTACTAACAAACCATCAAGTGTTTTCCGGCCAATAATATTAATTTAAGAAAAAAAATCAAATGTTTAATCATCGATGTCGCGGTAAAATGTAAACGACCATGGGAAGAGAAGTTCGGCTACTCTGCGCAGAAGATTAGCTTTATTACGGACACTGTTATTATTCATTACACTTCATAACTGGGAAGATCTCTTATCCGACTTCATAATTTTGCAGCCTCGCTCAGTGCTGCTCTCCCTAGTGTCGCCAGCCATGCACCTTCTGCCATCTTCTTTCTCCTCAAAGCTTAGTGCTTTTCGCTCTCAACCTCCGCGTAATCCTGCGACAAGGTTTCCTTGTACTGGTCACCAAACGCTCCGTATCCTCTGTGCTAAGAGAACCGGCAAGCAGAGGTATCCATCGGAGAAGAAGAAACTAAAATCCAAGCATAAAGAAATTCTCAAACACTTGGAGGACAAGAACAAGTTTGAGGGTACATGGAGGCTTCACAAGCTCGGGGTTCCAATTGATAAGGATCCTGGCAAGGATTTTCTCGATGTTTCAGATGGGCTTCTAGAAGAAATTGCCAAAGTTCTTGAGTTCCCGGTAAGTTCTGAGTTTTCGTGAGTGTCTTTTTTCTCAAATTTGGGTCAATGAAAAATGTGAAGTCCTTAAGAGCGCTCTCTCTTTCGGGTAAACAACATTGTGTTAAGTTCTTCTTTTGTATAGCCTTAATTTCCGGTATCTTCTCAGTCAATTCATTCTCTTATTTTGTGCCGTATTTGCTTTACCTTTGTTATAGTTCTTTTGCTTTAAACCTCAGTGACCTGGGAGCATTCGAGCGATTGAATTATGGTGACATTCAATTTTCAATTCTTGTGCCAGGTTGCTTCATTGTTACCACGTGAGGCTTTCTCGGTTATTCGGAAATCATTTGACGCTAGGAAGGTTTGTTTAATGCTGCACTGGTACATAAATGTGTATATTGAACTATATATCTTGCTAAATTAATCATTGAAAAAGAATCTTGAGCAAGATATTAATACAAGGTGAGGGTGCTTTAGTAACTGCAAAGTTTTTAGGCTAACAACTTTTTCATGAATTAGTTTTAAATGAAAATATTTGCCCTTTAAACTGCATTTACTTGTAAGAATAATTTGAACTCTCTTGTCCTGATTTTATTACATCCATCTTTTATTTTGATTATTAGTTTTTCACCAGTGATTAGTTATGGGTATTATACATTTCAGAGCCTCTTCAGATTTCTATAGTTTTTGTGTATGTATTTTAGTTTTACTTTTGTGTTAAACTGGCATGCATCTATATAAACGAAATGCAAAATGAAAAACATGGATGCCAAACGGACCAAGTGAATGCCTGCATGTGTACTTAAGTGGACAGAAATTTCGCACTAGTTATTTGACTTTATTTATCGTGAAGCCATTGTCTCATCTGTTTTCAGGTTGTAATAGGTTATTGATTTGAATTGCACTTATTTTGTTTTGCTGATTCCTTTTAGAAATTAAAGGAGCCCAGATTTGTGCATACTGTGGACATGTATGTAAACAAACTCCTCAATCTAGAGCCTCGAACTTGGGACTTCATTTCTCGGCTAGAGCCTAAAGTTGGCCTTGTAGAGCATGTGCATGATGGAAGAGTTTTTGGTGATTTGATGAGTATAATAGATGACTACAAAGATAATAATGAAGGTGTAGTGGCAAATGTAAACGGAAATGACATTTTCTCAGGAGATTTGTACCAAATCCGAGGAACTAGGAAACCAAAAATTGCAGTGGTGGGTGGAGGGCCTTCAGGTCTATTTGCTACTCTTGTTCTTGCTGAGCTTGGTGCAGATGTAACATTGGTGGAAAGAGGCCAGGCTGTTGAAAAAAGGGGGCGTGATATTGGTGCACTGGTTGTTTGTCGAATTCTAGAAACAGAAAGCAACTTCTGCTTTGGGGAGGTTGTGCCTAGCATCTTGCTTTGCTTCTTCAAAATATTTTTGTTGTTATGGTATCTGGTAGATGTTTTATTCAAAATCGCATTCACTTCTGCGTTCTGGATAACAAATTTTTGAACACTACTTACAAAGTCATCCGGTATCTTTCCTTTACTTTCATTTGTTAGAGATTGACCTATTCTTGTCAAATATAGAAATTAATCAATACGTTAGTGTATTGGAGTACTGTGTAGTCCCATTTGTGTTTGCTGTTACAGTGTGAATTTTCTCCATAACGGTAAAAAGTGTATGTCCCACAGTTAATTAATTCTAATAAGCCTTGTGTATAACTCATCTAAGCGGCTATTGATACACAGAAACACGCACCTAAGAACTATTAAAATGCATATTATATTCACGATGGGAACTGCATGATGAGTTATTTCTTGGCCTCATTTGTGATTTTGCTATCTTTTTTGTGTTATTTAACTGACATCTCATGTTAGTTTGATTATTTATTCACTTTTCCAGGACTTATTTGTGGCAGGGTGGTGCAGGTACCTGGAGTGATGGGAAACTTGTAACTAGAATTGGACGAAATAGTGGCAGTGTCCTTACGGTTAGTATATACCCTACATCTATGAAGTAGATATGTGTATTTCATGTTTGTGTCGCTATCTAGCTGTTTTTTCTTGCAGGTCTTTTGATAAACAATAGTGAATGGTTTTCTGAAACCCAAATATTGATAGTAAGTATTAGTGTGAACTTGAGTAATAAAGAATACTGTTGCATATGTTTATGTTGATAGACCACTATATGAACTTTGCACTCTTCCAGTATTTATAATAGCTTCTCATGGGTGTAAAAGGTATGGCTTGTTACCTTTTGAAAAAAGAGATAACTGAAATTGGGTCCCCCGCCCCCCCTCAAACATTGCTTGACTTTCAATGTTTGGTCTAGGGTTTTGTCATCTGTCTAGGTCACTGGCCCCATTATTATATACAGTATGAAACATAAATTTTTCTTTATTGTTTTTCCTCAACTTGTAAGTCTTATTTCAATGGCTTACATAATATCTTCATTTAGGTGATGAGAACTTTAGTGCAGTTTGGAGCTCCACAAAACATATTAGTTGATGGAAAGCCTCACTTAGGAACAGATAGATTGGTTCCATTGCTTCGCAACTTTCGGCAACATCTACAAGAGTTGGGGGTTAGTTTCATTCCTTTCCTCTTTATATTGAAAATATATGCATATGAATTTTCTTATTTGTCCGCAATGACCAAGAGTCCAAGACCGAGTGACAATGTTTTGGTGCTTAGGTCTCCATCAAGTTTGGGACAAGAGTAGACGATATAGTCATTGAAGATGGACATGTTCTGGGGGTTATGGTATCTGACTCAGCTGATAGATTACAAGCAAACAGCCAAAAGATGGAATGTGATGCAGTTATTCTGGCCGTTGGCCATTCTGCTCGTGATACATATCAAATGCTTCTTTCTCATAATGTGGTTTTGGAACCAAAAGATTTTGCTGTGAGTTTCTTTAGATGTGATCTTTCAATCTGCACTTCAATCTATTAGCATGGTGATGCTTATCTGTTAGCATATAGATGAGTTTACTTTGTCTGGTTATCTTCCTGTTCCAAAATTGTAGCACTTCTCCCTCCCCATTTAAGAGATTCCATTAAGAGTGATTTTGTGTTGTTTTTGCGGTGCTTCATTTACCTCTTCTATTTGGAATGGGACTAGTTTGACATTACAGGTTTCAACGTCCGGCTGAAAAAGCAGAAGGGGGAATTGGTTCTTATTTTTATATAGCAGTCCTGGTGATATTGATCTATCATGTCATATGGAGGTACAATACCCCAGTAGAGCTTGACAAAACCTTGTGTTCCTAGGAAATTAGTTGACATGTCGTTGGCAGGGAGATATTCATGCTGCATAAGTGATACTTCTATGTATCACATCGTTGTTGTTGGTTGAGAGCAGCACAATTTTTTAACATTTTTAAGAACCTTGGTGGATTGACACTGGTTCCTATTTTGTGTTTGTGGAAATGGAACAATATATGCTGTTACCTATCGCAACAGCTCTTATTAGAAAGTATTTCCGTTGGGCTAGTTTACATTACTTAAACTGATGAAACAGGGTTTTCTAAAATTTGTTAGCATTTCCGTTTTGCTGTTGATGGAAATTGTTGCACTAGCATCCATTGTTGGCCCATCTGAACTTATTCTTTTTTTTTTTTTTTAATTATTAACAGGTAGGACTGCGGATTGAGCATCCACAAGAACTAATAAACAGCATACAGGTTAGTACATATTCAAATTTGGTCCAACACATACTGCATTGGCTGAACTTGCAATTTTACATTGATTTGCTCCAGTGAATTCTGTGGTTAAGGTATGGCAAATTGAGATATATATGTTTGAGATTTCAGATGCAGTGAATAATAAATATAACATTAATAACTCATCAAGGAGCTAGAGAAGACGTGATGAATTTATATATCGAATATATGAGTATTTCATGTCTCAGATATATTTTGAACACATTGAAACCTAAAAATAATATTGATAAAAAAAAACTCATACCGATTTTGGCTCCTGTGCATTGAAAACCGACAATCCTCCGCCCACCCTCATGTACAGTATGTAGATTTTAAACCTGCCTCAGCTGGATTTAGTAGCTATTTGTGCTCATTTTTGTGTTTTTATTTCCCCTCAAGATATAATGTGATTTTTACGGGAATATTTTAATAATTTTCACTTCAGCTCCCCTGATTAGAGCAAGGTCCTAATTAAGTTTGTCAATTCGAGTCCTGCCAACTGTTCAAGTTTGCAACATTAATGAGGTGGGGAAAAGAAAAGTATTATGAATTATGAACTGTGCTATGTAGTGGTAGACAACTTTGATTCTATTATCAAATCTTTTTAATGTCATGATATATTTTCTGTTTTCTGTTATGACACAAATGTATTCGTTTACATGTTCAGTATTCTGAATTGGCCTCTGAGGTTCGTAGTGGACGAGGTAGAGTACCAGTGGCAGATTACAAAGTTGCCAACTACTTTCATGAAGAGGATGGTCGTGATTTATCTAATTCTGGGGTGGCTAATCGTAGTTGCTACTCTTTCTGCATGTGCCCAGGTGGGCAGGTACGTTTCCTCATTTAACTTGCATATCATATGATTCATTCGAACATGAACTGTATTATTTCATCAACAGCCTCATTGGAGTAGCTTGTTTATAGGTCTAGTCATTCATCATAGTCAGAGTGGACAAAGTAACTTATTGACTTTACATGCATCACTACAGTACACATATTGTAATGGTCTTATATGGAAAATTCCTTATTCATAGAGTTAGGGAGTGCATTTAATTTCCCTAAGAAGATTTGGAGCTCAAAAATATTACTGATCATGTTGAATTTACACAAGACCTAATGTGTTGAATGTAGTTGACTGGAAGTTACCATAGAATATTTGGAACTTGTAGGTGGTTCTCACCAGTACAAATCCATCTGAGCTATGCATCAATGGCATGTCATTCTCTCGGCGAGCATCTAGGTGGGCAAATGCTGCACTTGTGGCGACAATCACAGCAAAGGATTTTGAAGCTTTAAATTATTATGGACCTCTCGCAGGCGTTGAATTTCAGGTAGGTCTCACTAAACCTGATGTTGAAACCCAAAAGCGATGTTTTAATTCTCTAGCAATCAAATCATGTAGTTTAAAAATCTTCAACCTCTTTCTTTTCTAATCCTGGTGATATACAAAATGATTTGTCCTTATTTGCCAACCATATAGAAGAGTCCTTAGTTTAATCTTACAGAATCAATGTTGCATCTAATACTTCTGTTGTTTAGAAAGAGTTTGAGCAAAGAGCTGCTATAATGGGAGGGGGAAATTTTACAGTGCCTGTCCAGACAGTGACTGACTTTTTGGAAAGGAAGTTATCTGGTAAGTATTTCAAATTTAATCCTTTATTTGTTACTCGCAGACCTCAGTCTAACTTAGCCTAACTTATTTGTGCCAGTGACATCTGTGCCTCCGTCAAGTTATCGTTTGGGTGTGAAAGCAGCAAATCTTCATCAGTTATTTCCTGTTCACATAACAGAGGCTTTGCAGCAATCAATCGTAGCATTTGACAAGGAGGTTGGTGACATCCGTACCCTTCTCTAGTATTTCGATGCCCTCTTGAAAATTATCTATACTAATTAACAAGCACAATTTTTTTCTTCTAAACTTCCCATTTCAGTTGCCGGGATTTATCTCTAAAGAGGCACTCCTGCATGGTGTAGAGGTAATAAGATGCTTTTCCTTGACTTTTTATTTTTATTTTTTCAAAATCTTGGTACTATGGTGCTTGTGTCCATAATATTAATCTTAACAGAATGGACAACTTCCATTTTAAATTGTCCCATGACACGCACACCCACATGCTTGCACACGACGGTTCACCAGATCCCAGTTCCATATGCAGTTAGCAATGAAAATTTCTGCAAGACTTCTTCTCATGTCTTCACTAAGTTTCATGCTTTTCGTCTCAATGTTTTCACTCCAGACTAGGACCAGTTCTCCCATCCAAATTCCACGCAATTCTGAGACTTATGAAAGCACCTCTCTGAAGGGTCTTTACCCGGTTGGCGAAGGAGCAGGTTATGCTGGTGGGATCATTAGTGCAGCAGTGGATGGAATGTATGCCGGATTTGCTGTGGCAAAAAACTTGAGCTTATTTCATGGTGACATTGAATCTGTTCTGGGCAAAGCTCAGAATGTTGGATTTGTCAAGTACTAGGCATCTTCCGATTCCTTCTCAGTTTTACCTGCTAGTGTTGCCCAAGTTCTCAAATTTACAGGTGATCTGCTACAAATTGCTGTGGATAGTGGAATTGGATCCATTATCCCAGTCTCATCACAGTGTATTTGAGGTAGTGAAATAATCCTTCTTGGGCAAAACTTGTGTTTTTTTCTCAAGTGATTGCTATCAATTCTTCAGTAAAACATGACATCGATAGCACCTATCACCAAAAAGTCCATCTATAATTCCACACATCATGTTTATTTGAGAAACTTTGAAAAAGTTCTGTCAATTCCTTTTTCTTTGCTCAAAGAGTAGTAAAACATTTCATTGAGAAAACCATGTATTGGATTTTGAAGCTTCTTTTTCCTCTTGTGTTTGTGCAGGCATAAAAAGTTCTGTCATTAGTTTTCGACGGTTTCAATTGAGCCATGATGCACCGAGGTAATCATAGCCTTAGGAACGATTTCGATCGACGGCTTTCTTTTTCCCAATGATCTTGGCATAAATTGACTAGCATACAGAGAGGCTTCCTTGCTGTTTGGAAGTTGGAACATATCACAACAGCCTCAGATTCTGAACATTTTGACTTGGTAGCTGTAACTTCAGGTGACAGTCAATTTGGTTAGTTAATAGTCATTTTATAGGTAGCCCTTGATATACCTTCTTCAAGCATAGGAAATATTATTAAAATAGTTCATTTGTCCATGATTTATGTTTTTAGATGGACTAAATTGGTATATATTATTCAGGTATTTTTTTTAATGGGACCCTTGCTAATAAACTACTGATTAAGAATCACTTTGGAGAAGTTTGTGATCGGTTAATCAATGAAAGAGGCGAATTAAGTTAACACTGGACCACTTGATACCTTGGAACCTATGAACGTAGTCACCATAAAAACAAAGTATGACGCCGAAAGTTATATATTCCTCAAATCATGAAGAATATTAATTTATTTGTTATGACACACACATATATATACAAGGGCATGGCATAATGGCCCTGTCCATTGTTTATATTTATGACAGCTTGTGCTAAGGAATTGTATTCTTTAAGCTCACCGGGTTAGCCTTTTTTTTTTTTTTCCTATTCGTTGGCTTTTGTGATGTTGAGTGAAACTACTCAAGCAACTATGGTGTAAATATATGCTATGGTGAAGGGGAAATTATAGAAAAATACTATTTGAATTATAAAAATCCTTAAACCTCTATTAAATTAGTAAAAGGCTAAATTGGTAATTTGGTAGGAATTTGAGATTTTGAAATTTAGGTGTTGACAACTTGAGTATAGGTAATGACAATTTAAAAATAATAATTAGCAACTTATGTATATACGGTGACAACTTGGGAAGCTCAAGACTCAAGTTGTTAATCTCAACACCCAAATTACTAATTCCTATATCCAAATTGTCAATACTGAAACTTTCAAAATCACATAGTTGTCCCATATTACCTATTTGTTTTTTTTACTAATTTAGTAGACATTTTGGTGCTAGTCAAAAAAAAAAAAAGGACATTTTGGGGGTTTTTATAATTCAAATTGTATTTTTCTATCATTTTCCCTTTAAAAAATGTGTGTCAGTATTTATTAGCAGTATCTTTTAAATATGATATTTACTCTAGTCTTAAATATAAAACATAATTGATTTTTTTCAGAGAGATTGAGGAAGTTAAATAAATTACTTAATCAAATCATATATTGTGTATTCTTAAATTATATATCAGTTTATAAATTAAGCATAATAGTTTGGAGAAAAAGATGACAAATATAAATTTTTTAAAATAATTTATTTAATTTTCTTAATATCTCTAAAATAAATCAATTATATCTTATAATCTTGTTAAAATGTGACAGTAATTTTTCTGTATTTTATCAACCTAGCTAGAATAGTTCATGTCATGTCAAGTCACAGTTCAAATCCAACTGATACCTTCACGGGTATTATTATTAACAAGAGTCAAGACACTCATTTAATTGTTAATACCCATAATATTACTGATTGTTTTTTTTAAAAAAAAAAAACCCACAAGAAAAGAACACGTTGTTTATTTATTTATTTTGGTTGCTCATCCGGTTTATCGGAGCTTTGCTTCGACCACATCCAGATCCGACCCATATCACACACTTGGTTATAGTGGGAGAGTCTCCCAATAGGAATTTTCTACATATACAAGGTTCGAATCCGAAACCTTACTTAAGCGAAACCAAGCCGCTTACGACTTGGATCAACTCTCATTAATGAAAAGAACATGTTACTACCTCCGGTCCTAATTATAAGACAAAGTTGACTTTTTTGGAGAAATTAAGGAAGCCAATTAAATTTCTTTGGAGTGTTTATATTTTTAGTATTCTTATATTATATATTATTTTATTAGTCAAATTAATTAGTTTGGAGGAAAAAATATAAATATAAATACTCTAAAGTAATTTAATTGACTTCCTTAATTTCTCCAAAAAAGTCAACTTTATCTTATAATTAAGACTGGAGGGAGTATTAATGCTTCTTTTGTCTTTTGTTAATTGGAACCGACATGGTATCCAATGCAATTGCAATATTTAAAAAAGAAAAGAAAAGAAACAAAATCGGTGGGAACGTGCAATTTTCTAATTTGGCAATTGGCAAGGACTAAGGAACTAACGATTCTGAATTTTTTATTAACAGTTTAGAGGGCACGCTAATAGTCACATGGTCTGGCTGCGTGGGCTCCCCATGATATGTGTCTCAAAAGCATACCACAAAGGATCAACAAGGTTTTTTTTTTTGTTTTTGTCAACGTGGTTAGATGAGTTTAATTGAAGAAAAAAACAAATTTGCCCAATCCTTGTTGGCTATTAAGAATTAAATAGAAGAGAGTTTTTTTAGAGATTTGATTTTAAAATTTTTTGTTTTTTTATGTTAGACATTCAATTTTCTGGACCCACATATCACTTTAACGAAAGGATTTATGAAAGGTTCGAACTAATTTGAATGACTATAGAGGACGACAAAACTCTACGAACATCAAGTATTTACAATTTCATGAACATAACTTATTTTAGTGAGAGGATCTATCCTAGTCCAGACCGGCATAGATGGAGGCAATCATGACCACAATAGAGCTTTGGTCATCATGTCTGGCTCAATCTTTAGTATTGACCCTAATAGATTTTACATTTAACTTACAAAGATTAATATAACTTGGTTAAAAGCATATACTCTTCATAAATATGTCACAAAGTGTAATTTTCCAAGAAAAAATGACCCAGTTAGTTTTCGATTTTCACCAAATATTAATAAGGATCAATAGTTAATCTTTTTAATAAATGAGGGAAACTTTTTAATAAATGAGGCAAAGATCAATAGTTAATCTTTTATATTAAGGATCAAGAGGGGGATCCCTAAACTCTATCCCTCGCCCCTTCTTTCCCTCTCGTCATAACTCAAACATCTTTTATATTACTCTCTTTGGATCTTAATTATAAGATAGAGTTGATTTTTTTGGAGAAATTAATGAAGCTAATTAAATTACTTTAAAGTGTTTATATTTATATTTTTTTCTTCAAACTAATTAGTTTAACTAATAAATTAATATATAATCTAATGATACATAACATATGATATGATTAAGTAACTTATTCAGCTTCCTTAATCTCTCCAAAAAAAAAAGTTAACTTTGTCTTATATTTAAGACCGGAAGTAGTATTTGTAAAGGATTTGAACTCATAACCTTACGTTTAAGAAAGTATTAATGAAGATGTTTGATTTCAATTAGGTTAAGAGACATTGGCTCTCTCAATTCTCTTATTATACGTAGGACTGGAAATAGTATCAGTTTGTTAAACATAGTGAACCCATATGTTCCCTCCAAGATCAAAGCAATGAAAGCTCATAATTTCCTCATTATACAAACTCACAATCTTTCTCTTGTAACCCTAAAAAGAAACTATATTTGATCTAAAATTAATCAAGCTACTCAACATTGATAATAATTAACTTCAAAACAATAGTTCATGCCATTAAGAATCATCCTTGGCTTTACATTATTGACAATCAAACCATGCTTGATTATCTCAACAGATATTAAATTAATACTTTGGCATTCAGTATTGGCCAGAATTTAAATTTTTAATATTTAATTTGAATCATTGTTAAAAAAAATCAATTAAAATGTTCATCTTTTCCCTAAATTAAGTTCTTTGTTGGTCAAGTGGTGTCTAATGTGGTGTTGTTTAGTCTTGTGTTCTTCCCCCCCCCCCCCCCCTTTTCTGGCTTCTTACTAGAGACCCCTATCTATAAATATATTTATTGCCCACAAAAACACTCAATGACGATGGCAATCCCAAACCAATAACCATCTTTTATAAAATTATAATAAATATACAATACTTTACAGGGGAAAAATCCATGTATCAAAAGAGTTTTAATTTTTCCCGACTAAATCATGTGTAAACTTTGAAGTCTATAATTTCAGAAAAAATGACAGAAAAATAACTTTAAAATGATAAAATCTTAAATCAAATATTTCTCAAAAAATGAATTATGAATTTATTATAAAATCTCGTCATTCTTTTATTAATTCTTTATAATAAACCTGACATGAGTATTTACAATTTTAAAATTCTTTTTATATCATTTTTCCTTAATTTCAACAAACAGTTTCTATTTGTTATTTTTAGTATAGAGAGAGTGTGTGTGTGTGTGTCAAGCTCAAATTACCAGAGTTGTTGAACCCGGACGGAATCGGTCAATCCGGCCTAGAAACCTGCAAACTGGCCGGTAGATTGGTCAGGTTACCGGTCCGGTCCGGGTTGCTATTTTTTAAAAAAAATTAACTTTTTCTTTAGAATTTCATACTAATAAGCTTAAAATCTTCAATTTCTCATCGGTTTTGTCCCAATTTGGTTCTGGTCTGATTCACTGACCCTTAACCCAATATCCCGACCAGTTCCATACCCAATTCAGGTTTTAATACCTTACAAATTACAGTATTGAGTAATAACAATATCAAAGAAATATTCCATAATAATGGGAATATTAACTTTGGATTATAGGAAAGAATGAGTAAAGTCAAGCCAAGGACAAGAAGCAAAAAAAGTCAAAACTTTGAACTAACAATTCACGTAGAAAAGAAAACTAATCATTAATCATTATAGAAACTAGGATGTTTGGTTCATTAAATAAAATTTGTTACTAGGTTGGCTTTATCCTTTGATAACGACCTACCTTTCTCTGTCATCCCAGGCTGTCACCTCCACCTTGTCTTTTTCATTGTTCTATCAACCCTGTTTTGAGTTTGACTCATCACCTCCCATCCTTATTAGCATTTCTCTTGAGGAATATTGTGTGGAGTAGAAAATTAAAGAAATAAATAGGGAAGAATTTAGAGCCACCTTCTGTCGGTAATCCAATAACTAGCTAGAAAGTTGTATTTAGTTTAAAGTATTCATATTACTTATATATATTAACGGGTTTCATATAAATGTCGTCAAAGTTAAAAATAATAGTATTTTATAATACATTTATTATAAATAATTAACTTAATTAATTTTCTTAATCTACTAAATTTTTGATCTTTTTTATCTTTATTATAAGGTATCAACTATCAACAATTTTTTATCCATATTATAAGGCATCAGTTGCCTTTAACTAATTCAATTTTTACTATTTTTTTATTATACCCTTATTTTTAATTGACTAATTTAAATCCACAACATTAAAATAGAGATAAAATTGAAAACATTTATCAATTTTAGACCAATTTAATTACTTAACTTTCGTCCCTTAGTCGTCGAGAAATAGTAGTGGGTACCTATAATAAGAATTAGAGGCGGCATATGACTTACGCTAAGTAGGAACTAGGTACACACTTTCTTCCCCTTCTCAAAATCCTTCAGTTGCAAAACAAGTGTGAACTGTGAAGGGTTTCGAGCACTTTATATTAAAATTTACCTCAAACTTTTGTGATAGGATACTACTCTCTCCGATCCTAATTATAAAATAGAGTTGATTTTTTTAGAGAAATTAAGGAAACTAATTAAATTATTTTAGAATATTTATATTTATATTTTTTCTTCAAACTAATTAGTTTGACTAATAAATTAATATATAATCTAAGGATATATAACATATGATATGATTAAGTAACTTATTTAGATTCCTTAATTTATCCAAAAAAAATCAACTTGATCTTATAATTAAGACCGGGAGTAGTATTGAATTTTATAGAAGGATGACATTGAATCTTGTTAACAGACAACCTCAAATTAGATACAAGGAAATGGTTTGTTTGGAATTGCACATGAAAATTTTAAAAACAACTCTTCAATTATGATTTATGACATACGAAGTAAGTATATAAGCATGTAAGAAAACTTTCATTTCAATTTATGCGAACGTGCTTATGATAAATAAATCTAAATAAGCACAACATCAAATTTAAAAAAGAGGAACTAGTAAAGTCCTTTTTGTAACAAAATTAGTAGATATTAAGTCTATGTTTTTTTTATCCAGAGGCTTCCATGTTGGTGCATTTTTGTACGTTATGAAATATTTGGGCATTACTAAAAAAAATTATGTACTACTATTATTTTTATTGGTGCATTTTTTTATGTTATGACATATTTATATAAAACATTTATGTTTAACATCCATATTTTATCTTAGTCAGTAAAAAATTTTGAATAATCTGACAAAGTTTTCGTGTTTTTGTAAGGCCGTAGGATCTCGGCCTGAGATACTCACAGTAACCAAAAGCAGTTACGCGCTTTGGCGCGGGAAACCGACTCTGTCCTTTTTATGCTTTTATCAACCGAAAACCGTTTTCCCCTTATTTCCTTTTTAAAGTAAATGTTTATTTATTTTATTTTAAAAAGCTAATTACTTTAAAAAAAATCTCAAAATCTATTTTATTGTTTTCTCAAAAATATTTGTTATTTGTCCAAATCGATTTCCTTCTCTCAATAACCGTCTCGATTCCCGTTCCGTTTTAACCCAGCAGCTCTGCTTGAAATAAGCGAGTAGCTCCCACCGAGAATTTCCCTCCGACGACGGGCCGTCGCACCTCTCTCCTTCTCCGGCGACCTTCTGTGCAGTCGACGTCTTAGTCTTTATTTGATTCGAGAATAATCTGAGGGTTTTATGGATTAATTCTCTGTTCGTTCTTGGAAGACGATTAATCGATCACCGATAAAGCTTCGGGAAGCTCCCAGTTGATCGGAGATGGTTCTTTACAAGAAACAGTAAGTATTTTTCTGCGATTGATTTTGCTTAATTGGGTCCTAAGGTTTTGAAATTTTCAACTCCATTTATTAGCTACTTGATTATTGAGCATGAAAATTTTCAGAACAGAATCCAATGTAGATGCGCTGTTTGTTTTTCTTTCTGGTTTGGAGTTTTGTCGCAGAGAGATTATACATGAGTACTGAGTAGCGAAACGCTCAACGTGTCCCCTGTATGAGAGACACTAGCCTGTTAACCCAGGCAAATGTCATCGAGCCCTGTTTCAGATCCCTTTGTTTCTTTCTTTCGGAGTTTTCAGGGAAAAAATTTGTTTATTGCGTTCATCGATTCTTGTTCCTATTCGCCTGTAAAACAATCAATGGCTGTCAAAACAAAATAACTACTGCTATATTATCTCCAATTTTGGAGAAACCAATGAATAAGAAATCAGAATTGTTTGCTTCTTTTTTTTATCTCGTCGATTACATCTGCGAAGCATCTTAGGTTTTCACAATATAGGTTTCATGGGGAAGGACAATGATCGCCCCTTGCACGTGGTCCTCCATGTCCGGACCCATCTTCCCAAGAACAAGAGCACCTGCGAGTTCAACTCTCGAATAAACTCAAAACAATAAAATATTATGCATACAAACAAAGGACATAATTTACAGATTCTATTGGGGAATTCTCTGTGGAGGAAACTCAAAAAACAGTTACAGTTATTGAAAAAAATAAATTGTGGTTCATCTTTGAAAAACTAGTCCAGCACCCAGATTAACTGGCTGTGTGGGTTGTTTCTTTTTTTTTTTGCCAACTGCTGTGTGGGTTGTTTCAACTTAGCTAATAGTATGTATTCCCGATAATTATTCGGTGGTATCAAGGTTTTCTTATTCTATATCTACATTGTTGCAAATCGAACTAGTTGTTGCTGGTAGAGCCAATGAACTATTTAAAGGTACTGAAGTTCTCCACTGTAAGCTTATATTCTCGTGAATTGGACAAGTCAGTCAGTCACTGGTAGACGGTGGATTAATCCAAAAAAAAAAAAACCTGCCCCATGCAGGTAGAGTGAGCTTATGTGGAGTGAACACGTTGCGCGCCAACGCACTACGCGATATAAGCGTTCTCGTGGGAAAGACAAAAGGGGGAAAATTTTAAAAGCCTGTAATCTTATGCTTCATTCACAAATAAATAAATTAAAATTAAAATTAAAAAAAAAAGTATTTTCACTCCACGGCACCACGCTATTTTCTTATTCTTATCCTACAGACCCCTGGTTCTCTCCAGTCTCCTTCCCCTCGGCATGCTCAATTTTTTTTTCCCCTGGGGGACCCCTTCCCCTGCGAATGAATCTTGTGTTAACCATAAGCAACACTAATGGACGTTGAGACAGTTCCCGCGATTTTCTGTGACCCGTTACATCGTCAGATGTTGATTTCCCTCTCTAAATTCTTCTTGCAGTGGTCTGATCTGCTTGGATTTGTGCTTTATTTGATGAGAAAAACATACCCACATGCGTTTATCACTTACGGTTCTGAAATTTGTTCTCGGACAGATCTGGGTCTCTGTAAAGATGTGAGATTTGAAGCTTTTATTTTTTTAAGAGAAAATAAAAATACTTATCTTTTCCTTTCCAATTGGATGTCCTTTTCTTTTATTTACCAGTCTGTAGTATCTTTCTTACCTTTAGTCGCTGGCTTGTGGCAGATTTATTATTGCAGAGAAAAGGATCTTCTTTCTGAGTAATTGGCGCTGTTCTTTTTATTCCGTTGAGTGCGGTACTTATGATTGCCACAAGTGCCAAATCTTGTTTGGTTTTATGAAACATATGATCAATGTAGTCTGATTTCTATAGCGTGGATGGATGTATGTGAATCACAGCCAGCATTTCCGAGACACCGAGCTGTGGGTACCAGAAAACCACCATTGGTTTCGGCCAAAGAGAACAATGCAGTCATCCACCGGACAAGGTATGGCTCACCTTCTCCGGCAACCTCGTCATCTAGTTCCCGGCGATGCTTATCTCCGAACCTCACAAGAACGACGACAACAACTCAGTCTTCCCAATTGTTACATAAAAGAGCTCAATCAGCAGAAAGGAGGCGGCCTTCAACTCCTTTGAGGCCTTCAACTCCTTCTCCTCCAAGTCCATCTACACCAGTTCATGAGTCATCACTTAATGTGCAGATTTCATCAAAAAGGATTACAAGTAATCGCTTACAGGAGAGTTTATGGCCTTCCACAATGCGGAGCTTGAGTGTTTCTTTCCAGTCAGATACCATTTCCATACCTGTTAGCAAGAAGGAAAAGCCAAATGTTTCTAATTCTGATCGTTCTCTGAGACCAACTTCAAACGTTGCACACAAGCAGGTTGAAGCACCAACCATACGTAAGCCTAGTCCCGAGAGAAAAAGGAGCCCTCTCAAAAGGAAGAATGCTTCTAATCACTCAGAAAATTCCAAACCAGTTGATAGTTCTCATTCTCGGTTGATAGATCAACATCGGTGGCCGAGTAGAATAGGTGGGAAGGAATCTTCTAATGTGGTACCTAGTAGTGTTGAGTCTGCTGATAAGGCAATCAGAATATTGCCCTCTTCACCAAGAAAATTGTCTTCATCAAATGAAACAAGCAAGCCCTTTCAAAAGTCTTCTAGAGATACTCCAAGACTATTCATGCTTCCTGAAAATGGTAAACTAGGAAGCAAGGTGAAACCTGTTGATGATGATAGATCACTAGTAGTAAGCCCTCAAAAATTTGTTTCTGCAAGTTCATCTGATACAATCGGATTATTGGCTCCACCTGTTAGATCTCAATCTTTGTTGACTCCAGGATTGCGTCCGTGTTCACCAAGTAAGACCTTAGTTCCATCATCTTCTAGTTCAAGAGGTCTGAGTCCATCTCGGTCAAGGCCATTGACGCCCCCTTCCAAAGGGGCTAGTCCATCCCGCATAAGGCCAACCAAACTATCCAGTCAATCCAACAGTTCAATTTCAGTGCTCAGTTTTATTGCTGATTTTAAAAGAGGTAAAAAAGGCGCAGCTCACATTGAAGATGCTCACCAATTACGGCTTCTTTATAACAGATATCTGCAATGGAAGTTTGCCAATGCAAGAGCTGAGGCTGTACTTCATATCCAAAATGCAACTGTGGAGGTATGACTGTGTTGGACTAACTGGCACACTATTACATTTTAATTGTCTGTCCTTCTGCTATATATATTACTTCATAGGATCATAGATTCATAGGTCAAATATTTACCCACCATATTTACAAGAACTTGTTCAATGGTGCAGAGAACTCTGTATAATGTATGGAACGCTACTTTGTCTGTGTGGGATTCTGTAATTAGGAAGAAGATCAATCTCCACCAGCTGAACCTCGAGCTGAAGTTGAACTCTGTTTTGAACGATCAAGTAATGCTTCCTGCTGAAATCTTTCATTCCACACGCTGGGTTTTATTGCTGATTGCGCAGTAGAGTTGCTTTCTTTCACTATTTCTTTTATAAAGTATTTATTAATGGGCTTTTGAATGAAGCGAATTTTCAGGGCATAAAATTGGTAATATATGACGCAAACGATGTATTTAAAGTGAATGATATCATTATATCAGAATTTCTGAAAAATTTATGACCTGCTTGTTCAAGCTGGAACTTTGGGACATCTGATGTTGCTAACATTTTGATCTAGTTACTTGTATTGTTTGAAATCTCCTCGAAGCTGAGGTTTCAATTCTGAACTGTTTCAATACATAGCAAAGCTTTTCTTAAAATTTTCCAATGACTGAAGCAGATGGCCTACCTCAATGAATGGGCTTCACTTGAAAGTGACCATGTCCATGCTCTAGCAGGAGCTATAGAAGATTTAAAGGCAGGCATTCTTCGTCTTCCAGTAACTGGAGGGTCAATGGTAAGTATGTTTGTAGCCTGTGGAAGTCTTTTGGTTTGATGCCTGGAAACCAAGCAGAGGGATTCTCACTATTGATGTTGGTTTACAGGCAGATAGTGAGGATTTGAAAGTTGCAATCTGCTCAGCTGTTGATGTCATGCAAGCAATGGGATCCACAATCTGCTCTTTGCTCGCAAGGGTAGGTTAAATGATCTTTGGTTAACTTGTTTTTTGTATGATGTGTTTCAGTATCAATGATGGTGAATGCTATGAGTTAAGCTTTCCTATAACTTTGCATAATCCATTTTCTTCATCTCAATGAACAAACCAGTATAACTTTAAATTAACTGGTAAAGGGTCTCACAAGCATTCTTTATATCCTTATCATATCATATTAAATGCTGCATTTTAGGAGATGATACCACACCCTTTTTTTGTGTGTGACAGGTGGAGGGAATGAGCGATTTGGTTTCTGAACTTGCCATTGTAGCAGCACAAGAAAAAGCCATGCTTGATGAATGTGAAGAGCTTCTGGCTTCGGCAGCAGCTATGCAGGTGAGAGTCCTTCAAGGACAAATATTATCTCAACAAAACTCTGGGAAATTTTTGGGCTATCAATTTCCTCAAATATATGTTGCAAAAAGTAGTTGAATTAGAGAATTCAATAAATGTAATAATAAGCTGGAATTTCTTAGAGACCTTAATATCTTTACCTTATTTGCTCCCCTGTTCCTTTCATCATTCCTGTTATATCAAATGCAAGTAAGTCCCACATTTTTCTGTCAAGTGGTTTCACAGTGCGTGTCAGTTAGGGCTTGAAAAGTTATTTTAGGGTTTGAAAAGTTTGCTTGACACCAGGGCATACCACTGAGTTTACCCCACCTTCTTGTCTGCCCTGATGTTTAGGGCTTGTTTCAGTAAAGGAGTGTTTGGTGGGAAGTACGTGATTCCAATTTGAGATCCCATATGCTCCTGAATGGAGAGCAAAGTAGTAGTTTGGGTTACAGCTGGGTATATCAACACCTTAGCAAGTCCCTTACCGAGACATTTTGAGTGGAAGTGCATATCTTTGTATCAATGTTCTCATTTACCTACCAACAGATGTTGGTCTTAGTGGAAAACGCCTTTGGGAAGACTGTCCCCAATTAGATCCAATAATGCTCGGATTTGACCCCGTTATATACCCATATATTTTTAAAAAAAAAATTCCATTTACCTTATTTTATCATGCATTGCTTCCCCATCTCTTCTTTTTTTCTCTCTTTCTGAACTCTTTGTTTAACTTTCTAATCTATATTTTTCCTTGGCTAAAACAGGGTGAGGAAAATAGCCTTCGGACACATCTCATGCAAATGAAGCAAGCGTTGGGAACGAATAAGTAACTTGCGTTGAAATTTTCAACTGGCTTGAACCTGACCTGCTTCTAAGATAAATGATATTATATTATTTATCTGTGTCTCCACCATTGTAAATTTCTTTTAGGTTTATCTTCCTTATTCATGTTGGAATTACGTTGTTTGAATTTTTTTATTCCCTCTGCCACTAGTGGCCCTCTCCTCCTTGTAAGTTGTAATTTTGTATCAGGCAAGTCAAAAGGAAATGCAAAGCAAATGAGCAAAATGTTGAAATTTAGCATACAAGAGAAGCTTTAAGGCCATAATGGAAAAGAGAGTTCTATAGCACATTCATTGCAGAAAAGGGTCGAGCTTTTCAACAAGACGACGTTAATGATTGAACTTAATATGTCTCTTCAATGTGGAGCTAAACTCATCCAATAATTCACTCTTGTTATTTGAGAGAGAGAGAGAATAGGAAAATAAACTAGCATTGTTGCAAGCTTGTCACGCAAGAGGCAAGAACTTAAAAATTAAGCTCCCATTAAAATGTGGCTTGGAAGTAGCAGCCTCTATATCTTATGAAAAATAAAATCAAAGCGTCAGTAGACACGAGAGTAAGACCAACTCAATGTGAATGTCTCAACATACCAGTCTCCATTGTGCATTATATATATTTATATTGATTAATCAAATGATTAAGAACAAGATTTAAGTAATCTTCCTTGGAGTTTAATGTTCAAATAAACACAGCACATGGATAACTCAGCACCGTTGACCCCAAAGAAAAGTTTTTCAAAGATGCTAAAAACAAAAAATTTGAAAAGTTCCGAAGAATCAATTATGAGTGGGTGAAGTAAGAGGACTTCCATCTCTTGTATAAACATTCCGTTTAATTTCCCAGTATGATTCTAAACTTTGCAAGCAAGCTTCTGAGAAAAAGCTAGCTGGTGAGCTGTAGTTAGGGCTTTTGTGAAGATACAAGCATACAGCAGATTGGCTAATAGCCATGTATCAACACTTTTTTGACTTTTGACATTGGTTAGTGGGACCCTTTCAGAACCTTAAAATTTCAAATGGGATAAGGCTGCTTCTATCATTCCAAAATTCTACAAAAGATACTATAGTAAAGAAATTATACAAGTATTCTATACAGAACTCACAGATGAGATATCCCAGCCTAGAAGAAGAATATATAAGTTACCAACAACCTATTCTACCATCATAAGAAGTTTGCTTTAACTGTAATCGGCTAGGCTTGGACACTAGCAGAGACTTCATCTGCTGCTGATTTGTCCTTCTTCTTGGGTGGTTCTTGTGCTTTCTGTAGAACAGCTTTTTTTGGAGCCAAAATTATGAAGATGTTTTTGTCACGGAAGTTTTTAGATTCCTCTGTCGCAAGCTGCGCATCAACCCAAGAGTGATTTGGATTTAGTGTTCAATTAGGTAATAGAACCAATAACCTCCACTAACATAGGTAGAAACAGAGTTAACATAAGAATTCTGTGCGAATGAATGCATTAATATAACAGCTAGATAACTAATTTATAAATATTAAGAAAATTGGTTAAGTTTGTTATATGTAACAAATGTTTGTTGGTTTCTCTAATACATTCTTTAAACATGTACATTGAAACTACGCTTAATGGACTTCCCCTTAATATGTGAAATCAATAGAGATACTTTAAGAAAAAATCACAAATATGAGAAACAAAATGGATTGAGGTCTTATATTTATGATCAAAATAAACCTCTTGTCCAGCTCTGATGTTAAAGACTAGAGGTCATATAACTATGAAAAGATTGAATAGAAGTAAGGCGAACCCATAAATAACATTAATATAATATTCTAAGACCTGATAGTCATGTAGTCATTTTCTCATATATAACAACAAACCTTATCCCACTAGATGGAATCGGCCAGTCATTTTCTCATATATGTATGTATGTATGTATGTATGTATGTATGTATGTATATAATTTAATCATGATATATAACAAAGCGGTGTCAATTACCTGCCCAACATCATTCTGGAAGCGTTTAATAAGCTCAATAGCAATATTCCTAAATTCATTTTGGCGGCCCTTGAGGTTTACTATGACCTTAACCTGCAGGAATTGATCAAACAATCCTCTAGACATTAATAACACGTGGATGATTTATCTTCGCTCTATGGATAACAAGACATTTCTTAGAAATTCATGTAACCTTGTCCCCATCTTTCAAAAACTTCTGTGCAGCTTTCAAGCGGACAGAATAGTCATGTTGATCTATGTTGTATCTGTTAAAATAAATGCTCAAATCATTAAAAACAATAAACAATCACAAGCTAAAAATAAAAAAGTGCATTGATAAAACTTGGAACCAACACAAATAAAAGCCATGTTTATCACTGCTATGATGAAGTGTGTTATCATTTCACAATAAATCTAAAAGGTATAACAAATAACAATATTAGGGGCGTATATATAGAAAGCATCTCTAATACTAATATTCCTTTTTCCTATTTTTTGTCTGACACAAAAATAAGAAAAGTGGGAAGAAGAAACAGGGCCAGAAAATTACCCCATTTTAAGCTCCTTCAAATCCATTCGGCTAGCTGCATTCAAAAGATAATCTTGTCAGTATATTATGGTTTATTACTCCAGGAGTCCAAGATTCATACAAGTTAATGAAAAATAAAAAAGTCTAAAAACGCAATGCCCACCAGCACTTTTCTTCTGCTGTTCTCTTTTTTTCTTTTGTTGCTCATATCTGTATTTACTGCAAGAGAAGAAAAATTAAGTTTCAAAAAATTTAAGGGTGTGTTTGGTTTGAGGGGAGGGTGGGGGAGGGAGGGGGTAAATTACAATTTCAGACAAGAGAAACCCAAAATTTACCCTCTCATTCTTTTAAATTTTCAGTCTCCTCTTAAATACCTTTAACCCAAAAAGGTAATTTACCCCCCCTTCCCCTCAAACCAAACACACCCTTAGGTATGTCAAAGTCAGTGTTTCTCTCAAAATATAAAAAGAGCATACTCGAAATCAATTATTCTAGCAACTGGGGGATCTGCATCTGGGGATACTATTACCTGCACAGAAGATAAAAATAAGTCTCCAAACTCATGTCAAAGGCAGCATTTACTTCAATTATTATGAATTAAAAACTTCATCATATGAAAATTTTCACACGATCCATTGCAAGGGCACACTAATGGAACTACTTGGAAGATTCTCCAGATTAAGGTTTTCACACTGAACTAAATCTGATCACTATCACTTCTATTCTCATGTTGTAATAATACAATGTCCACTTGAATTGCTTGAAATCCTCTATCTTAATTGTTTCATATATGAAAGGCTAATATCACAAAACAATAAATCCAATCTATGCTTAAATTATTTGAAAGAACATTCATTGGCAGTAGCCACGAGAAATGGATAGCTATAGCGTAAAGATAACACATTATGACTTCATTTCATAAATGTTGAACGAATGCTATCATACACTTCCCTGCCCTCTCATAAAATCCTTAAGAAGAAGGGGCATAAGTGAAAAGGAAAGAGAATCATCGTATTTGCAGTTCAATGTAGTTAGATAAGTATGCAGTATCCTTCATGAGCAATAGAGAAACACAGACCGTAGCCAGCCTTTAGGACACAATTATAACTGTCTTCAAGTGTCAAAGACAAGTAAAATGCAGCATACCAAGTCAAGTTCAGCATCTTCAGCCATTTGAATGGCTTGGCTCGTGGACACTACTCCAACCTGCAAAATCCGTAGACAACACATTTTCAAAATGGAGAACGATGCAATACCAAGAAGATGAAGTTTCAAAAATGCGTAAAATAGGAAAAAATAACTAAATTAATAAATTATCCTTCAGTTCAATCAAATTGCTAACACCAATAGTCCTTCATTCCACTTGTTTTTCCAGCGTTCAAACAAGCTAAACAAATCACTACCCAATTTTAAATGTAAAGCATTTATAGAAAAGGAAACGTCACTGACCATGGTCTGATTCTCATCAATAAGCCTCACAGTGTCTGACCTGTGTTACAAACCATCAAGCAAAGAAAATCTTGAGCCATCAAATTCCACGAATATTCGCAAAGAGAAATAAACAGATTCCCCATGAATTCGCAGCTTGGTACCTAATATTATCCGAGTTGAGGATCTGCTCGTCGTCATAGTCATTTCCGTGCCTCCTAGAATCACCGCCACCGTAACGGGCGGTGACGGAAGCGAAGGAAATGGAAGCGAGCCTGCGGGAATTGGAATTAGAGAGACGAAAGCCAAAGAGTTTAGAATCAGAGAAAGAGAGAGGAGGGAAAAGATAAGGTGAGGTTGAAGAGGTTGTGGTGTGGATGAGTTTGAAGGGGAAGGTGCTGGTGATCCCCGCCATGGACGAAGAGAGAAGTGAGAGTGAGTCCGAGTCCGAGTCCGAGACTCGCCTGTCTGGGCAAATGATTTTCTTATCCACAATTTTTGATTCGGATCGAGATGAGAAGTTGGTGAATTGGAGGGCCCAACGGGTTTTCGGGTGGACTTTACAAACAAGCTTCTACAGAAATGTTCAAGTTTTT
This sequence comes from Inga laurina, assembly GCA_963855925.1. NCBI lineage: Eukaryota > Viridiplantae > Streptophyta > Magnoliopsida > Fabales > Fabaceae > Inga > Inga laurina. Next base: position 38,308,653 of record OY979713.1, read on the forward strand.
TTTTTTTTTTAAACTCTCAAGTCTCAATTGCATTTGGCACCTTTATGAATTATTAGATATTCAAACAATCGATTGCTCCAATTTTGAGGCTCATGGCTACCGCTCTTAGTATAAACTTCTTGAGCAAGTGCAATTCATCTTCAACGGGTACAATTTTGCTTTAGTTGTGTATAATATATTTAAAGGAAAATTACATTCATGTCTCAGATAAAAAAAATGAAAAAATGGTCTCTTCAAATTTTAAAATTACTAACAAATCCCATGAACTTGTTAATGTCGCTCATAGCTTTGTCAATGGCACGCTCCTGGAGTTGTCAATGGAACTTGTTGGTAATTTTAAAATCTAAAGAGACCATTTTTTTTTTTATTTTTTCTCTTACCTGAGACATGAATGTAATTTTTCCTATATTTAATTATGTGCAATTGTATTCCGTTTTTCCCATAGCTAAAGATAGATTGCATACATCTAAATAAGTTGTACTCGTTGAACATAAGTTACACACATTTGAAAAAGAATTGTCCATGGGTTTTTGAACAGTTTTTCATATACCTTTGGACAATAAGTTTTGCAATAGTGGTGTTCCCCTATAATCAGTGTTTTGCCCCAAAACAATACTATAAATGGTTGCACAATATATCTCAAATTTTGCGAGTGTAGTGTAAAAATGAAAAAAAAAAAAAGCATATTTAATTATAGGAGAATCCTAATTAAATTCTTCTGAAATAGTAAAATCAAAATTCACCCCTACACTTTGAACAAATTTCTTATCAGCCCATAAAGCATTTTTTCATGTAATTAAAACACAAAAATACTCTTAATAGTTAAAATTATGAATGAGCTTCCACATCACAATGTTCTCTGCAAACTAAATCATCTGGAAAAAAAAACAAAAGAAAAGGGTAAGGGGAATTGGGGCTTTTGAGCAATGGCCGAAGAAGAAAAATCTTTCTTGCTTACCTCTTCAATGGTTAATATTAGGTATGTTTGTTTTAACGATCAGATTGCTTATAAGTTGCTTTTTAAGTAGATCGAGACACAACTCCTCTCACATACTTACCTCGTATACCGTAAATTACGATTGAAAAGCTGCTTTTAAGCATTCCAATTGCTCATCCAAACGAACACGTTATCGCTTGCTTCGTCTCTAGCTCACATGTGGGAGAATTTTCTAGGGTTCAAAAAACCTGACTGATAATTGAACTACGAATTTTTCAGCTTGACATTTATGAGAGAATTGATCTGTAAAAATTTTATGACTTCTGTCTATGTAGTGAATGACAATTTTTAGCTTATGAATGCTGGGATTTCTGCAATATATTTGCCATGATTCTTTCAGTTTATCGCATATTCAAATAACAGTGGATGAAACCAATAATGTATTTTGCTAAAGCTGACGCTTTCGTGAATTCTTCAAGCTGATACTCATTTCTTGAAGCTGTTTGCCTTGTTGTGTTTAAAAAAATTGATTTTGAACCCCCAATGCTTCTTCTTTTAATGAGCTAATATCAATATGGTTCTATAGATGAAACCAAGAAATACAGCTTGAATTTTGGGTTCAAGGGCATTTGGGTCTTCCACGCTTGGTCTTCCAGTTATTGTAGCAGGGACACAGCCTTGTTGCCATGGTAGCTTGGTGGAACACAGGAACTTTTTTAGTGTGTGTACCGTCTCTTGCCTCTTCGTATCGGAAAAAAACTAATTGATCATATATCAAAAACAAAAAATAATTAGGGTTAGAGAGAAACTGTTAGAACTTACCTTCAATGTTGTTGCAAATTGACTAAAAGTTGAGATTCAGCGATTTAAAGAAACGTATATTTTGACATTAAAGTTAAAAGTAATATGAGAATTTACAATTAAAAATCTTCATTTTATAACTGAACAGAGGAATTATAGTTTTTTGACAACATTCTGAAATTCCTAATTAGATCTTACGTCCTTATAGGGAATTTATGAAAAGTGTTAGCCTAAATTTGAATTTTAGTATTTTGAAAAGATTTAATTAGGATTTTTCCTTTAATTATTATGTTTTTTTAAAATTTTAGATGGAGAGTAGTTTTGTATCTGCCTCCAAGTTCTCACTTCTCACCAAATCTTCACTCCGTTTCAAGCTTGTACGAGGGATGAGGATGAAGGGCCTGTTTGACTTTATTTTTAAAAACAATAAAACTTGTTTGGTAAACTGTTTTTAAAAAATTATTTTTAACAATAAAAAAAAGTTGTTTTTAAAAATTAAAAAATAAAAACAGTTTTTAGTTGTTTTTTTGATTTTGTTTTCCTATTTTTTATTTTTTGAGGCTGCCATTTATCCATTATTGATATTACACTATTAATGATGACCACTGTCACGTCATCACCAGCGACCACATCACTACATCCCTTCAAAAACAATCTTTTTAAAACAATTATCCAAACTTTTTTTTTTATTTTTAAAACTCACTTCCAAAAACTATTTTATAAAATTGTTTCTGTTCAAAGAATAGAATCAAACAGGCCCGAAATCTCTTTCAAAGGTCTTGAGAGGAAGGCAAGGTGCTATTAGATTAAGAGGGGATGAATTAATGTTATAGCTACAACTTGTTAGGAAGAAATGGGGAGAAAGAGAGAAATTTACTATGAAAGATACTTATTGAACAATTCATAATGGATGCACCTATGAGACTTAATACTATTATATTTCTTTATGGTCACTTTAGTTTAACTCCCTAACTGAAAGTGGTTAAACTGTTAAAGGCCATTGATTATCCTATTGCTGCATATTAAAGTCGGATTCTAATGTTGGAAAATTAGTGATGTCAAATAAAGGAAGAAGTGGATATTGATATGGTAACTAATACCTTTTGATAAAAAAAAAAGATATGGTAACTAATACCCATATTCTCTAAATAAAAAAGATAATAGATTGCAGCATTTTAGGACTATGGTTTTGTTTGTGAATGAAGATATTTGATTTATTGTTGAATAAATATGAGTTAAAGTGTGAACTTACTTCAAGTTTTATGTAAGATTCTAGTTAGTTTGAAGGTGCAATACAATAGTGTTATTAAAATGGAATATGAACTTGGCTAAATTATGGATCTATGTCTAAATTTGTCTGCGGCCAAGTTTTGAAGTGTTTCAAGGTTTAAATAGTACGAATATATTATGGGCGCATTTGAGGACTATATCTTCATCAAAAAAAAAAAAAACATTTGTATGCATGATTTAAAGCAATTATGTAGACTGATTTATTTCAATGATGAATTTGAATTGCCAATAAATTTTAGCTCTCTTTTTGTGGATGAAAGATTAAGAGAACAATGTTTATTTACCATGCGACCATCGCAGTCAAACTCATAAGAACAAGTGTAGACTAAAATATATGTTGTTGAAGTGTAGATAAAGGACAGAGAGCACCAGAAGCATATGGCTATACCCTAGATTGACCTGTATTGAATATAAAGTTGTTAAATGTTATGGGGTATAATTGTGCTCTAGACTTTGTTCTCATGTTGAATTATTTGGTCAAGTGTACTGATATTGGTTGCTCAGTTAATGTAACTTGGGTTAACTGAAAATGTGCTCTGAGAGAGAATCTTTTGAAGAAGAAAGATTGGAACTGTTATTGATTATCCATGGACAAAAATTGAAACTCAAACCATTACCAGAAACCTAAAAAACTCATAAAACCTATGCAGAAAAGCCCTCTTTAATTCTTCAGCAGCATGCTTCCACAGACATAAAAACAGTTTAAAACTATAAAGCTGAAAACCTAAAGCTCATGGCCAAATCAACACAAACTAGTGCTCAATAGAATAGAGATTAAGTAAAATCCACCTGAATATATATAGAAATCTCAACTTTTATTTAGTTACACCAGCATCTTTAAACCAGAATACAAAAACACCCTCTTAACATTAAAGCTTATTATTCCATGCTTCTCAACCACTACACACAGACTTCTTCAGTCAACTTCCTCAATCTTGGGTCCAGCTCCAGAACCCGACCCGGCAGATCCAGAGTCCGGCATGTCCTCACCCATTCCGGCACCGGCTGCACCACCAGCACCACCCTCCTGATACATCTTAGCTATGATGGGGTTGCATATACCCTCCAATTCCTTCAGCTTATCCTCAAACTCATCAACTTCAGCCAACTGGTTTCCGTCCAACCACTCTATTGTCTCCTCCACAGCCTTCTCAATCTTCTGCTTCTCATCTGCTCCTAGCTTGCTCGCAATCTTATCATCCTTAATCGTGTTCCTCATATTGTACGCATAGTTCTCAAGTGAATTCTTCGCCTCCACCTTCTTCTTCACTTCCTCATCCTCTGCTCTGTACCTCTCCGCATCTTGCACCATCTTCTCAATCTCTTCCTTGCTCAGCCTTCCTTTATCGTTCGTGATCGTTATCTTGTTCTTCACTCCGGCCGTCTTGTCCTCCGCCGACACGTTCAAGATCCCATTCGCGTCTATGTCGAAGCACACGTTGATCTGTGGCACTCCCCTCGGCGCCGGTGGGATTCCGGTGAGCTCGAATTTTCCGAGCAAGTTGTTATCTTTGGTTCTTGCTCGTTCCCCTTCGTAGACTTGGATCAAAACTCCGGGTTGGTTATCGGAATATGTGGAAAAGATTTGTTCTTTCTTTGTGGGGATTGTTGTGTTTCGTGGGATTAACACCGTCATGACCCCACCGGCGGTTTCGAGCCCGAGACTTAATGGGGTGACGTCGAGGAGTAACAAGTCTTGAACTTTCTCGTCCCCTTCGCCGCTCAAGATCGCCGCTTGCACCGCCGCGCCGTACGCCACTGCTTCGTCGGGGTTGATGCTTTTGCAGAGCTCTTTCCCGTTGAAGAAGTCTTGAAGGAGTTGTTGGACCTTGGGTATTCGCGTCGACCCGCCTACCAGAACAACTTCATGGACTTGTCCCTTGTCGATTTTCGCATCCCTTAAACACTTCTCCACAGGTTCCATACATTTCCTGAACAAATCCATGTTCAATTCCTCGAACCTCGCTCTCGTAATAGTCGCATAAAAGTCGACCCCTTCGTACAGAGAATCAATTTCAATCGTTGTTTGTGCTGTTGAAGACAGAGTCCTTTTAGCTCTCTCACAAGCTGTCCTTAATCTCCTCAAAGCTCTTGCATTTCCACTTATATCCTTCTTGTTCTTCCTTTTGAACTCAGCCGCAAAGTGATTCACCATCCTATTATCAAAATCTTCACCTCCCAGATGGGTATCTCCAGCTGTGGCTTTCACTTCGAAAATTCCTTCTTCGATTGTTAACAACGAAACATCAAAAGTTCCACCACCAAGATCGAAAATAAGCACGTTTTGTTCACCTTTTCTAGAAGCTTTCTTGTCTAATCCATAAGCTATAGCAGCTGCTGTAGGTTCGTTGATGATTCGAAGCACGTTTAATCCAGAGATGGCTCCTGCGTCCTTCGTGGCTTGCCGTTGAGAATCGTTAAAATAAGCCGGAACCGTTATAACTGCGTTTTTCACCGGATGACCCAGAAACGCCTCGGCGACTTCACGCATTTTTATGAGAACCATTGATGAGATCTCTTCGGCGGCGAACTTCTTCTCTTCGCCTTTGTATGTGACAACGATCATGGGCTTCTCTGCTGCTCCCGGAACGACCTTGAAAGGCCAGAGCTTCATGTCGTTTTGGACCGAGGGATCAGAGAATCTCCGGCCGATCAGACGCTTGGCATCGAAGACTGTGTTTTGTGGGTTCATCGCCACCTGATTCTTCGCCGCATCTCCGATGAGCCTCTCAGTGTCGGTGAACGCCACGTAGGATGGGGTGGTCCGATTGCCTTGGTCGTTGGGTATGATCTCAACGCGGTCGTTTTGCCATACGCCGACGCAGCTGTAGGTCGTTCCTAGGTCTATGCCTATCGCCTTTCCTTCTTTCGCCGCCATGGCAGAGCTTCAAGCTAAGCTTCAAAACTTACAGACAAACGAAGTAAAAATTTGAAGTTTGGGTTTAGGTTGATGATCGCAAAATCTGGTGTGTGTTTTCTAACGAAGATGTGAGAGAAAACGAACTGAAGCCAGAATTTATATAACTACAAGAGAAAAAGTTCGAGAATTTACGAGACTAGTGTAGGGAAATACAGGAGAGAACTAGAATAATCTAGGATGTTGGACGAAGAATCCAGAGGCGGGAACGGAGGAGGGATACGAAAGTCGGATTGAAATTGGACGTAATTACGAGAATGCCACTGTTAAGGTTCGAGGAGTTCGAGATTGTTGGCGTACGGATCCCGTTTATGCGCTCATGAAAACAATGAGTAAGAAGAGCTAGCATGATCTGATCATTCAGATCAGATTGGATGATTCAGATTTTATTTTTTTAATTATAATTTTTAATTTAAAAAATTATTTTTAAAAAATATTAGTGAAGAGATTATTTTTATTTTAAATTTTTTATCTATTAAAATAATTTTTTTAAAAAAATATAAAATCTAAACCGTTCAAATATAATTTAGACACTTCAGATCATGCTAACTCTTCATGAGCCGGGAAACTGGATCCGTTGGTGTAATGGGTAGAGTGGTAATGGGAGTATTTTTTTTAACTTTTTTTTTTTTTTTTTAATTCATAATATGGCCAAGCTAGCTTGGAGAGTACATACACCAAAATAATCTAAACATCAAAAGCATGTAATGCGTCCTCCCTCATAATGGGAATACATCCCGGGTGAGGAACAGGTAAAACAACCAAATGCTGTACTAAATGGTGGGCATCCCTTGCCAAAAAATCGGCACACCGGATTATGTCTCTCGGTGCATATCGAACTTCAATGTCCCAATCAGAAAAAATTAAATCCCTAACAGCATTAATTTCCAACCTAAGAGGGTGGTATAGACCACTATCCTGCATAAGCAAGTGGTATATCTCAAGTGAATCTGTGTAAGCCACAACCTTCTGAAATCCATATTGTCTACATAGTTGCAGGCCTTGATGTAAGGCCATAAGTTCAGCAGAAGTTGGCGGGAGAAATCCAAGACGGCGCTGAAAGCCAAGAATCCAATGACCTCTATTTTTTTTTAACTTTTGAGTCAAACGGTGCGTGTCCAATTTCTGGTTTATTAGGTCGGAAGTCGGAAGATAACGGTATATGGCGGTATACGTGGCGCGAGAATGGGGTGACGTGGCACTGGTTGATTGCTTAGGTGACACGTGTTGTGAAATTAAATCTGTAATTTAAAGAATGACGTAAGTACAGGATACAGAGGATGACTTCTTGTCATGTCTTGTGCAATTGTCAAAAAGTAAAATAAAGTGAAACTTGTTGCCCGCTCTTGATTGGATGAGAATGTCGTGCGTAAAAACGTAATCTTGATTATGATTATGATGAATTATTTAAATACCTATATAGTTTATTGTGATTTGCATCTAGTCGGCCCAATTTTAATTTTTTTTTGGACTGAAGTCGGCCCAATATAATGTGTATGTTATTTTAAATTAGAATTGCTCGTCCAAAAAAAAAAAATAGACTTGATATTTTTTTGAAAAGATTGAACTGATGGTAGGGGAAAAACATTTTTATATCTTATAAGATATAAAACTTCTCTTCCATGCTGGTCTCATTCAGTATGATTGAATCCAAAATCCCATCTTATTATAAATTAAACATGATCATGTTAATTAATCTTTGCAGCTGATGGGCGGCAAGTAGAGCTGGGAAAACGGGCCGGCCCTTCACGGGCTCGGGCCTAAACGGGTCGGCCTGTTTAGGCCCGTTTCCTAAAAAGTACCATATTTTTTAAGCCCGCGGCCCTACAGAGCTGGCCCTTCACGGGCTCGGGCCTAAACGGGCTTAAACTCATTTTAATTCAATTTTTTAAAAAAAAAAAAGTTTTACGATTTATTTATTATTTTGCTTTAAATTGGTATACATTATTTTTAAAACTCATAAATTTTTAGTTAAAATAATCATCTAATATCCAAATTAGTCTTTGTTTTTTAAGTTTAAATGAATAAAACATTGTAGAAAATAAAATAAATCAAACCAATTAATAAGTGTTTGCCTGTTATTAATACTCTATTAGGAACTTAGGTGTCTCTCATATTGATAATTTGATATAATGATATTATATTTATTAATTTATTTTTAAAAAATATTAAACGGGCCTAAAAGGGCCGGCCCGCAGGGCTTCAGAGGGCCGGCCCTTTTAGGCCCGCTTCCATTTTCAGCCTCTAAATCATAAGCCCGGCCCTTGACGGGCTCGAGCCTAAACGGGCCGGCCCGAATTCCCGGCTCTAGCGGCAAGTTCCATATGGAATACAAAATCCCTTTTTTTTTTTTGGACAAAAAATCCCAATTTAGAAGATAAAAGTGTTTTACGGGTTCGCGCCAGGGCATTGTTTATATTTATACCTCCTCTAGCCAAGTTACCCAAGCTTTTAAAAATTGGTTTTTTGTCCAATTGAAAACAGTGGCTTGAAGCATATGAATCTGTATATACAATATAACTCCTTCCACCTTTAATGTAAGACTGAATTAATGAGTTGGTCTTAGTGTTAAAATATTGAACTATGGTTAAAATCTTATCTTAGTAGTTAATATTATAATTAGTTATTGGACCATGTAAATAGATGTTTTAGTTAAAGTGTTAAGTACGTGGGATAGTGAGACACGCATCATGTTGAAAGAGAAGACAATGTGAGTGCTCCCTCTAAAGAGGGATGTCTTTTCAAAATCCCTAAAGTTAGGGTTAAAGGCTAATCACTCTTAAGTGAGGGATGATCATTTGTTAAACCCAAATAGGTTAATTTGTATCTTTTAAACAATTATTTGTTATGAACGAGAATTCTTCTTTATTTTATTAAGACTTAGTACTCCCTCCGGTCCTAATTATAGGACATATTTATCTAACTTTTTAGAGAAATTAAGAATAGTAGTTAAATTAATTAATCTTATTTATTTTCCTAAAACACCCTTATTTAATAAGAATGATTTAGGAATACTACAAGAGTCAACTATGGTCTTGTGAGTGTCCTTCTCAAACACTATCTTTTGCCTACCCATGCCCTGCTATGTGTTACCAATTAAAGAAAAGGAAAGTTACAATTTTTAAAAATAGAGATGATGACGTTGATAGTGTTAAATTGATTCTCTTACCCTTTATTCTTATAAAATAAAAGAACAGTATAATTGAGGTGTATGTGATATTAATGAGTTGTAAGTATTACTCATTTTATAGAATACAAAGAAGTATTATAACATTATTATTGTGTTTCATTATTATTGATAAAGTATCAATGGGGGTATTTTGGAAAGAAATTGACAAAGATTAAAAATTTGTCCTATAATTAGGACCAAGATCAACTCCCAAATTTTATCCTATAATTAGGACCAGAGGGAGTAATAAATAGTAAGATCACTTTTTTTATATTTGTCAATATTTTTTTGGACCAATCCACCGATATCCGGCTTTACTTGCGATGAACTAATCCAATTCACCACAATGGAGGAGCCTCACAACCTCCAAGTAATGTCAATATTTGTACAATTCACCCTTATTGATGCCTTCTAAATAATAAGCATGTGTGTGGGGGGGGGGGATGTGAGAAATAAAGAAAGATGATTAAGGTGTTTTAGTAAATAAAAATACATTAACTAACTCAACTAATTTTTTAATCTGATTAAATTAAGTAAATAGGTCTTATATTGAAGATCAAAGGAATTATATGCACATAGTACATAAACATAGCCAACAACAAACAACATTATTCATGAATGATAAATATACGGTTCATTTCCTATATTTAATGTAACACATGGTATCCACATTAATTATTTTGTATTAAATTTTTATTTAATTATTATATTACCAATCTGAATGATGATGTAACTGGTTGAACACTTGAACTAATTAAGAGAGCCATAAACCACTAGCATTTTTTGTTCAATAATCGAACTTATAAAAAACATTGTAAGGTAACACTGATAAGTTGTTAGCTAATGTGATATCCGGTAGGGATGTGCATGAACCAAACTATATCTGGATTGACATCAACCTAAGATCTAGTCTTTTGGAGACCTCAAGCTACATAAGACAACTTGTGGTTTAATCGAGTCTAATACCAATTCAAGATTGCGCTGGACTAGACTTGGCCCAATGGACTACTAGGATTGGCCCAAGTAGTCCAAGACCCCATGTACCTACATTCCTCTAACGGGAGACCAAGATTTCGACCTAATAATCACAGATAACACAATAAAAAAAATATAATCATACAAAAGTTATCTTAAAGCATTATAACCAAATCAATTCAATAATTTTTTTTTTGTATTTTTTTATATTGAAGTAATATATGGGATACTCAATATGGTACTTGAATATAAAACATAATAAAGTTGACTACAGAAAAAATAAAAGTCCAGCATACGTGTGAATTTCTCGCATAAAATAAGGTTTATGGGTGAATGACTGTCTGAGCAATGAAAAGCCCATCATTTACTTTATAAATAGGGGGTTACATTTCAAAACAAAAAAGAGACTCAAGCTCAACTGGACCATACTAGTTGATCTAACCCCTAGACCCTAATCCAGTCCAACTCGAAGAAAGCAATCTGGTCCAACCCCAGTCCTTCTTTGTTTTGGGCCAGTTTTTTCCAGATTGGACCAAACTGGATTCCTTCAGGTTATATCAAGTTATACTAAACCATCAAGATTTTGCACATCCCTAATAAATAGTAAATGGCCTCAATCACTATAAAGAAAAAAATATAAATTCAAATATCGAAGAAGAACATTTATTGAACAAGCAAACACCCTTTATATTCTAAGTTTTCCAAAGATATTATACCATTAACTAAATCAAAAGCGACTGTGTGTTCAGGTGGCGATAGCATGCATCTATCTAATAGGCAAAATGAGGCCACCAAGGGCTTTGAAAGTCCAACAAGGCCCAGGTGATTTTTGGGAAATGTCACCCAAACTTTTGTCCCCCACAAATCTTGAAGCCCGGACCGAGCCCATCACGAAAAAAGTAATGAGTGGAGCTACGTGGCATTATCTCGTTATCCATCCACATCTCTTGCGGCGCTGAGCTCACCTTCTAACACAGGGAAGCCCCTCGTTATTCACCGACATTAAACCAGTACACATATCTTGTCTCATAAATTTACATTAATTTTAATTATTTCTTTCCATTCTAAATGTAAAATAAAGTTAATTTTTTTTAACAAATTAAGGAAATTAATTAAATTATTCTGGAGTATTTATATTTATATTTTTTATCTAAATTAATTAATTTGACTAATAAATTAATATATAATTTAAGGATATACAACATATGATATGATTAAGTAATTTATTTTACTTAATTTATTTTCTCTAAAAAATACCAACTTTACTTTATAATTAATACCGGAGATAGTTGTTTTGTAAGTAGACGAACTTTAGTATATAATCTTAACACCGTATTTAATTCCATTTAACAGAAAATATTGACTTCAAGAAAGTAAAACGGAGTCTCTTTCAGTATGTGCGGACAATGCATAATTACTTTCTTTTTGCCATAAACAAAGCATACTTACCGTCATGCTAAAAATACGAGATTAGAATAAATATAAGTATGTTTTGCTAGTATTTAATTGTAGGCTTGCCATTTAAATTTGTATATGCCATTTAAATTTGTATAGTGAACATTTTTTGTTAAATAAAACTAAACTAAAATTTAATATAAATTTAAGGGATTAAATTGAAACTTAATATTAATTTAGATGATCAAATTAATAGTGTTTTTTTGCCAGAGAACAGACTATAGTTGAGGGTATGGGTGGTAATAGGCCAAGTGGCTTGTAGCCTGGCCTATGATTGGCCTGTTCAGGCCTGGTCTGTCAGGCTAAAAGGCCAGACCAATGCCAAAACAAAAACATGTTTTGCTTAATAGACCAGGCCAAGGCCTCAAGTCGGCTTGAGCATGTTAAAATATTTTTTTTTAAAAATTAGATAAGGGTTAAAGGATAATTTCGCCTGAGCATGTAAGTTTTAGCCTGTTTTCGGCTTGTTTAAGGAGGCTTGTTTTTGGCCTGTGGCCTGTTAGCCTGTTTTGCAGTGTGGCCTGTCGGTTTGCTTAAAAAATTTTAAAAATCCAGGCTTCCTTAACAGGCTTCAGGCCAAGTCAGACCTAGGCCTAAAAATTGGCCTCCAACAAGCCATAGGTCAGGCTCAAACTAGTTTGTGCTTTAACAGACCATACCTGTTAAAGTAAAAATCTGGCCTGATCTGGCCTGTTTCCACCCCTAGTTGAGCGCTAGGAAGTAAAAGGAAGTCAAAAATTAAATACTCTCTCCCGCTCTTAATATATTAAGACGCAATTTTTATATTTATAAATATAAAATATGATTTTTATATTTATAAATATAAAATATGATTTTTATATTTATCAATCTCTTTCTAATTTATTCTTATTGATGTTTGCATAATAATAATTAAAGAGAATAATATTAAGACAGATGATTAAAAAATCATAGAAAAAAATATATCATATTAACTAAATTAACTAGCTTCTTTAATATAAAAAAATTGAGTAAATATGTCATGGCAGTACTATTTAGTTATAATGTATGGGCAAATGATTAATTATATCCTCACAAATTAGAATAGTACGTACAAGGACATTTATGCATATTTGGGTTCAAAATAAAATGATGACGTAGTGACATTGATCTGTCCGCAGCAGAGGGAGAAGCCACGTGTGCCGGGGCGGGAAACGCTGGCGTCATATTATTGGCCCAAAGAATCGATATGGCTTCGGCAATAGATCTCCAAACTGACCTGTACTTCTTCAGGCAACGCAACTACTAACTGGAAAGAATATGGCATCATATTGATGGCGGAAAAAAAAAAAAGAAAAAGAATATGGCATCATATAGTGCCTATTTGGGAAATATTTTAGAGAAAAAAAAAATTTAAATGTCACTTGAATTCCTAAATCTTGAATTGATTTTATTGATAATAAAAACAACGAGATTGATAAAAATAACATAGTAATTAATAATTTAGGTTTTTGAAAAATCACTAATTTAAAATTTTAAAGTTTAAATGATATTTATTTATCTTTTTCTCAATATTTTAATCATGGGAAGAAAAAGCTTTTTACTTTTTACGAAATAAAATTCCTATAAGTATTTACCCATGAAACCCAAATCTCACTTAAACATGGACTAAATCAAATACCCGCATGATGGGGGAGGTGAATAATTAGTTTATAACGCATGTCAAAAAAATAATAATTAGTTTATAAATATTAAAAAATTAGTCAACTTAGTTATTTATAAATTCGTTTTCCTAAAATATCTCGTTCAACCATTACCATACACTCCATCTGATAATTAATGTAGGATATTTATCTAATTTTATTATATTAAGAAAGTTAATTAAATTAATTAATGCAACATATATTTTCTAAAATACCTTAGTTATATTTCTTAATTCCCTCAATCTCTCACTTCTTTGATTATTGTTAAGAAATCATCGACATGGGTAAATTAAGAAACAAATTATAAATATGAAAACTATGTACTATATTTAGGACTAAGATCAACTTTCTAAATATATCTTATATTAAATATTTGAGTGAGTAAGTTAATAGAAACCTCATTTAATATATGTTTGGTTCTTTTTAATTAGGCAACAAAAAGAAGCTTTCTTTTATTTTTATAAGTCATATCATTAAATTTTTTTTATATGCATGTATAATTTTACTCATAATTTATTGTTGTAATAGATTTTAATATTTTATACCGATGGAGTATAGAATACAGTAAATAAGAATAAAATGGAAAAGTTATTAGATTTTGAGCCGAAGTTAATAAGAGTTGAGATTTTTCCTGATTTTAGTGAAATATGTTAGAATTAACTTATAAATATAACTTAGATAAGTATTTAATTAATGGGGGCCGGGATAACTTGATAAAAATATTATTATACTTTAGTCCTATTTATTATACATGTATAGAAGGTCCCCTTTTATATGGCTATTTTTAACATGTATCTACAATTTTACTATTTATTTATTATTGTGCAGACTTTATACTCGTGATTGAGAGTGTGTGTAAATATATATATATATATATATATATATTAAACCGGTCAAAGCCTGCAAGTTGTTATATCAAATTTTAAGATATAATTAATGATATTTAAAGTCATTTTTTGTCTCAGCGAAACGTACTGGAACTAATTTGTAAATAGGACCAGATGAATTAATTTTGAAAGCACGATAAATTGAGATTTTACGTCTAGAACAAAAATAAATCCTTTTCAAAATCTGTGTTTTCAACAAGGAACGAAAAATCGGATCGGGTAATGAACCGGTCACAGCATAGGTTTAAGGGTTAATGGGTCAATCGGGGTCTAATCAGTAGTTGAACAAGTCATATTAAAATATTATATTTTATTAGTGGCAATATATATTAATATATTTTTAAACTTCTATAGATAAAAATGAATATTTTTAGAAAAAAATACTTAAAATCTGTTAGTATGAGTTATAATGCTTATACTTATTCAATGATATTTCCTTTCTAATCATTATTATATCTTTTTAAATAATTTTTTTTTTCATTATCTTCTTCGTTTTTTTTAGATTTGTTCTTTCTTTACCTATTTTTCTCTTCATTTTGGTCTTCAACTTTCAATTTTTCCCTAAAAAAAGCAAAAACAGAAAAATCATAAAAAAATTTAAAAAAATGAAACCGGTCCAACCGGTTGAACCACCGGTTTCAGACCAGTTCCCAGATTAACCATCAAACAAACTGGATCACTGGCCGGTTCTCGGTTCAACCGTTCAAATCGGCCGGTCCGGTCTGATTTTTCGTACAATGGTTTTCAATGATGTCCTTATAACTTACTATGTTGTACCATTGTCTTCTCCCAATGCTGGCACAATATTATTGTTGGTTGTGTCCTGTGAGGTTGTGACTGGGAGACTTGCAATGTAGTTTAGCATGTGTTCTTTTTCTTTATAACCCTATCTGTAAGTTCAGGCTAGAAATTATGAGTAACACGTTAATTTCATCTTCCACATAAATATTTGCTATTTTGGGTAAATTGACGAACAAGACCATGCCATTAGGCAGATATTTTGCAGCCACGCCATTTTAATTGCCAACAACCTTGTTTATTTGGTAATGAAAACTCTTACGTAAATATGAGCCCTATCTTAATTAAGGATGATTGGCACAACTTATTAAACCGCGCACACACATAATTCAAACATACAGCCTCTTGTTTAAATGAAGGTTTATGAATTATCAAAAAAAAAATTGGAGGTTTATGAAAGTGTTTGGTGAGAGTGGAGCCAGATCGCTTCGATAACATATTCGCCTTTATAGAATGTAAACTTGTTTAAAATAAGTAAACTTATATAACCACTTAAACTTGGCCATCATAGTGCTGTGTGCAAATCGACGGTGGAACAGAGGCGCATGAGACAGAGGAGATTAAAGGACAAAAAGGCAGTGAAGCAAATGGATTCAGAGGTACTGACGGTGCGATTCATAAACCTCAAGGTTAGTATTTTATTCAAGATTCAAAGCTTTGCTATCAACGTATTTTTGGGATCGAGCCTTGAGAGTGGTAGGACAACTTTTCTTAGAATCAGTGCCTCTATGATGAATACTGAGGATTGCTTGAAAGATTTAACAATAGGAGTGGCTTGGTTCTTTTTGTATTATTGGGAGGTTCTTTGCTTTGTTACTCTAATCATAGCACATTATAAGCCAATTTATGTTACCCAAGCTGCCATTGTCATCTTAGAATTGTGGTGGAAAGTTTTTAGATGGGTAAGAATTGTAACAGGTGATCCAAAGTCTAAAAGGAAGGCTTTGGAATTCCGTTCAAGATTTATTTGTGCTTGTTTTGAGGAATTTGTTTGTGGACTAAATGTAAAATATTTAGTTGCTCATCATTCTAAGAATTGGTCAATTGCTAGACAATTGAGAATTTTCGATTTGGGTCTACCAAGTGTGATTTTATATGCCGTTCATCATTGGCTAAACATGTGCCTATCTAGTGTTCCGGTCAACACTGTTCATTTTCGGACCAAACATGTGCCAGTTCAGTGTGTAAGACAACATTCTCCAGGCTGCAATTGCAATTCTCTATTTTTTTGTCAGTTGGATCATGCTTTATCTTCTAACATGATGAGTAATTTTCTCCTAGAGCACATTCTTGTATCAAGGAATTTGGTTAGGAATCATTCTCGCATATGCATTCTCAAGGAAGCAGATTTGGTAGCCACGTGGATTACCAAAGCTTCAATGGAAGGGTTTCACCCTTTAGATTGGGTATCTCGATCTTTGTCCCAGTTGCAAGCTTATTCAAAGTATGATGTTAAGGATAATTCTGTCATATTTTTATGTTCTATCAGCACCAAAGAACTTTTTAGTACTTATTTTTCTAGGGTAGTTACTAGTTTCTGGTGTGTAGTTTTACATGTTATTTACTTTAGTTGTTTAGTATCCCTTGTTGTTTATTTTGGTTGGTCCCACGTAGGGGTGGAAACAGGCCAGGCCAGGCCAGGCTTTTGCCTTAACAGGCCTGGCCTGTTAAGGCATAGACTGGCCTGAGCCTGGCTTGTGGCCTGTTGAAGGCCAAATTTTAGGCCTGGGCCTGGCCTGGCCTAAAGCCTGTTAAGGAAGCCTGAATTTATTTATGATGGAAACAAATGAACCAGAAATACAATCTATGATGGAAACACATATTCTTGATTCTCAAAATTGTAGGCAATCCATTACATGAAAAAGCACACAGATTCTTGATTCTCAGAATAAAGGCACACCCAACCCTGTATCCCTCCCCATGTGTGTGTATGCATTCATTAACCATATTAGGCGAAAAATGACATTTTCTGAAACCACCATTCAAAGACATTGATAAACAGAAACGCAACTGAAGTTTCCATATTTGAGTTCATCTATTAAAAATATATATGCATATATAAAAAAGAAAATGGTTGACCTCTAAAAAAAAACCAGTAAATAACTCAAGGAACCAAAATCCACCTAAAAAAAGCGCAGAAATCTGTTTATAGTAGAATCATATTTAGACCATTCAAATGACTCAAGGAGCAGATAAAAAATGGAAAATAAAACATATTTAGTGCAACAAACCAGAAATGAAACTGAAACAGAAATGAACCAGAAAAGGAATGGAAAATAAAACGGTTTATAGCAGAATCACAAAATCGAAAAGGAACCAGAAATGAACCAGAAACAGATGAGCAATTCGCAGATGTCCAGAAATCCACCTAAAAAAAACCCAGAAATCTATATGCTTACTTGAAGCAGAGGCGACAGAGGCGATTGAAGCAGAGGCGACGAGACGACAGAGAGACGAGGGACTGACGACGAGTCTACGACGGAGATAGGACGGCCGTGCGCCTGTGCGATGCCGGACGGAGTCGAAGAGAGGACAGTTGTGCCGTGTCACCGTGTGCTGGTGCCGCTCTGGAGCTGTTGACTGTTGAGTGAGGAGGACGAATGGACAAGAATGGAGGAATGAAAGATGAAGAATAGGGTTAGAAGAATTTTGAATTTTTGACCCAAGTTCAAAAATGGAATTAAAGACATGTAATTTCCCCATTCTCTAATTTTTTTTTTAAAATATCTAGCAGGCCGGCCTGACAGGCCTGTCAATAAGCCTTGGCCTGGCCTATTAAGCTAAACAGGCTTTTTTTTTTTGCTTTGGCCTGACCTTTTAGCCTGACAGGTCAGGCCTGAATAGGCCTATCACAGGCCAGGCTACAGGCCCCTGACAGGCCGCCTGGCCTGTTTCCACCCCTAGTCCCACGTTTCTCTGAGAATATTGTAACTTTACCTAATTTTAATATTATCTGTTTCTTTGTTGGCCAAAAAAAAAAAAAATTTCAATGACAATACACTTACTAAATAGGATCAATTAGCTTGTTATTTTCTGTTTTCAACTTCCTTTATTGATACACCAAAAATAAAAAAAAAGTAAATAACAAGAAATTTAAGAACCAGCATCATTAGAAGCTAAAAGATCCATCAGCAGCTCTGGATCAAGAATTTAGTTTAATGACTGTTTTAAACTCCAATTTTTTGTTATTTCTTTAATTTGTATTATATATATAAATCTTTTTGCCAACGTATTTCTCTCCTATGCAGTATATAAATCTATGGCAAGGTTGGAGGGCCACAATTGATAATTACTTTTCTGTAATCCGCGGATTATTTTTCCGTTTTATTTTTCATTTCATTTTTGGTATTATTTTTTTCCGTGAAAATTCGTATTCCTATTTCCTATTTCTTCCTCGAAGAAGGGTTTTCTTTCACTCTCGCCTCACCGGCCTCACGCTCTTCTCTTCTCTGCGCCTTCTCGCAGAAGAGAGAGAAACATAGAAGAATCCAATCTCTCTTACTACTTATCATCTTTGTATCTATCATTCAATCTCTATCTCTGTTTCCTTCTATCTTCTTAAAGTTTTATCTTTTTTGCCTCTCTATAACCTAAAAAACCCAAATCCATTCTGGTTTAGCTTTTGTCGCCGCTGAATCTTATCTCTCTCCCTTTAACTCACTGTGTCTTATCTGAGACGGTGCATATTCTATTTTGAAGTGAAAGATCCTGAGTTATGCAGCAAGGTGATCAGACGGTGATAAGCTTGAGGCCTGGTGGTGGTCGTCCCGGCGGTAGCAGGTTCCTTGCTCCTCGATTCGACTCATCCTCATCGGCTTCCTCTGCTTCTCCTGCTTTTGGTTCCTTTGCCTCTGATCCTTCTCTCCTTCGTCCCCATGGTGGTGCTCCAACTTCTTTTTCCATTACGGTATATGTTGAATCTCGCTCCTTTGAGTGGATCTGGATTTTCATTTTTTTTGGCTGGTCTTATAATTCTGTGCTCATGATTATATCTTCAAATTTTGGATTGCTTGCTTGCTTTTTAGCTGCTAGGATTATCATTGAAAGATTCTAGAGTGTTATATGCGTTGCCGAGGATCGAGAACGATTTTCTATAATATAGCTGGGATCCTTGACTGTCGTATTATAGGTGGTGTGAATAATTGAGTATGTTTGATGTGGATCTTGTAGCTGTATAATTAATGTCAAGGACTCAAGGTTGTATTTCCTATATCGTAGTTGATTTTTGGTTATATTTGGATTTCTTGGGTGGCGAGGTCTTATGTTAAAGTTTTAACTCTGCGAACAATCTGTTTGCAGTCATTTCCGTTAGCTGCAAAGAATGTGACTGGTTTCATGGTGTTCTGTTATGAAATTTAAGACGGTAGTTTGGCTACTTCCTAGGACATAAAAGTTCACAGATTTATATCTTCCCTTGTTACTGCATCCGCTGACATTCATCTTCTAATATCTAGTCTTAGGAGTAGAAATTTCTGCCGGTAATATATTGGGTGAAGAAAGCTCAAGCTGGATTATGAATGTCCTAATTCTTGGTGGGGCACTCAATACGTGTACCTGCTGTAAACATGGACAAAAAGCAACATCGTGGGCTTTAGGCGGGCTTAATTAAGTTTCAGATTGCTCATAATGGTCCCACTTACAGTGGAATATTTTGAAATTTTGATGGAGGCAACAACTTCTTCCTAGTGTAGAATCTGATAAATTGGCAGTCTTATCACTGGTGGCCTGCTTCATGAATTGATTATTCACGTTTCACAGTTTTAGTTGGTACTACATTGCTTGTGGAGTTCTGGTTTTAGGAGTTGCTGATAAATCTTCTAATTCCTTGTTGTGAAGGCTTCGCTTGCAAAAACAGCAAACTTGAAAAGTTGTCTTCAGCAACCTGATATACTAAACAATTCTATTTGTATCATCAATGCATCTATTGCAGTACAGATGAAACGCATTTGTTTATTGGTAAAGGGTTTACCCATACCTATAATGCCAATTTTAGGTTGTACTTCAGTTACTGCCCAATAATTTTGTGCCTATGAAGGGCTTAGCTGAAAAATAGAGGAAAGTGCTTTTAGCTGTTATGGAAGCATATAACTAAGTATAATTGGAGTTGACTTCTTTTATAGAATTGCAATTCATTTGATCCCATGAACTACTGTGAACAATTCTCATTTTCTTGTACGTGGTTATATAGTGAGTGGTTAACCTTGTATCATCTTAATAGATTCTTATTCTTATTCTTATTCTTCTGGATTTTTTAGGCTGGAGATGCACGGTTTGAAGGTCGTGAGTGTCTGCGATACACTAGGGATCAGCTTTTACATCTGAGGGAGGTAATTCTGACATGATTTTGTTGGTTTAAGTATTATTATGAAAGTTATTACCTGAGAGATGGTTTACCAGTAAATTACTTTTGAAATGACAAAAATCATGGTGCTTATGTGCTGTATATCAAGTCTTGACATCAAAACTGATATTTACATTACCCGCTGCCTGACGTTTGAAAATTTACTTGTAGGTTGTTGAGATCCCTGAAGATATTTTAAAAATTAAACGAGATATAGAAACTGAACTTTTTGGTGAAGATCAAAGCTGGGGCCGCACAGAAAATGTGAGTTTCTTTTCCTTTTTTTGGCTTATGCTTATATTGTTAACTTTAAGTACCCCAGGCCTTCTCCATCCTGTTTGGTAAGTTGATTGTTTGTGCCATCCTCCTATATTTGTATTAGATTTGAACTGGTGCGGTATAGTCTTGTCAGTTTTGTGACATTTTATTATGTTAACTTAATATTCATAAGCACTAATTTTGTTAAATTATGTTTATGCATACATCATCTTATGCAGTCTGCACAACAATTTCAAAATCGGTACTCTGAGCCAGACAACCGTGATTGGCGTGGCCGGCCTGGGCAACTTCCTGCTTCTTCAGAAGAGAAGTCATGGGAAAATCTGAGAGAAAATAGAGAGTTTGGAAATCGCGTTGACTCAAGGAACCAGGATTCTAGTCAGTTTAATCGGCAGGATCAACTGAATTCCCAGTTTGCAAGGGCACAGATTTCTTCTAACCAAGTAATAACAAGCTCTGGCATTTTATGTTATCTCCTAGGTTCTGAACATATTGTTGTGTCTGTTGGAAAACTGTATGTATTTTGTGGAATTTTCTTGAAAACTGCCTACCTATTTGACTACGTTACAGGGCCTATGTGACTAAAGAGAATCGCCCTTTCTCACCATCCCAAGTTGAGTTTCCATCTGACTCATTTGAGGATGACAATTTTTGCTGTGATTGTCCATTGGTCTTGTTCTGGGGAAGGGGTGGGGGAATGTTATGTGTATTCATTAGCCACATCGGCATCATTCTGATGGTTATGGGTTAGCATAATGTTCTTGCATTAGTGTAGTGTGATGTTCTTTTGAAGCCTAACCTATTCCAGTTTAGATTGTTAAATTTTTAACTGTTCATGGGCATTGTTTGGCTTAAATTACTTGATGTCTTGTTTTAAAGTAAAGCTGTTATATTGATATGGAAATTCGTTAGATTGCATTGCATGCTGTTATTGATATCGTTTCTTTGTTTCCTACCCATTAAAGCTGGTATAATGAGTTGTTTGATGTCTCTTTTTATTCAGGGAGGACCTGCTCCAACTTTAATCAAGGCTGAAGTTCCATGGTCAGCTAGAAGAGGAAACCTATCTGAAAAGGATCGTGTCTTGAAAACTGTTAAAGGGTAATTTGTTATATATAAATCTTAATAGGTTAATTGAATAACCTTGGAAATAATTTCTACAAGTAGGTGTGAATGTGTGATAGCTTGAAGTTGTTGGATCATATAAAACAACAGTTACTTGCTGTTGCATTTGTCTTAACTTTGTTAAAAGCCTCCTGTTATGTTAAATACCATCTGTCTTTATGCAGAATTCTAAACAAGCTTACCCCTGAGAAATTTGATGTCCTGAAGGGTCAATTGATTGATTCTGGAATTACATCTGCTGACATCTTGAAGGTATTTTCTTTTAGGGCTGCAGTGAATATTCTATCCACCTCCTAGTTCTTTACTGATTTGCGTTGCTTTTTGCTTTGGGAATGCAGGATGTCATTTCACTTATATTTGATAAGGCTGTACTAGAACCAACATTTTGTCCCATGTATGCTCTTCTTTGTTCAGATCTTAATGAAAAACTGCCTCCATTCCCCTCTGATGAACCTGGTGGGAAAGAAATCACCTTTAAGCGAGTACTCTTGAATAACTGCCAGGAGGCTTTTGAAGGTGCTGATAAACTGAGGGAGGAAGTGAGGCAGATGACTGCTCCTGAGCAGGAGATGGAGCGTAGGGATAATGAAAGACTGGCCAAGCTTCGTACTCTTGGAAATATCCGACTAATTGGAGAGCTGTTGAAGCAGAAGATGGTTACTGAAAAGATTGTCCATCACATTGTTCAGGTTCCCATTTGATTTAATTCTTCTCTGCTCTATATTCAATTCCTGTTAAATTATGATATGGAATATATTCTTAGTGTATCTAACCGTTATTTTGAACAGCAACTTTTGGGATCTGATAACAAGTCCTGTCCAGTTGAGGAAAACGTTGAAGCCATTTGTCAATTTTTCAATACTATTGGTAAACAACTTGACGAAAACCAAAAATCACGGCGTATTAATGACATGTACTTTAGCCGATTGAAAGATCTGAGCACAAACCCTCAACTTGTATCACGGTTGAGGTTCATGGTTCGTGGTGTTCTAGATTTACGTGCTAATAACTGGGTTCCAAGACGTGAGGAGGTATACTAATAAATTTTAATGTTTATGTTATTCCAACCCATGTTAGTTTTGATTTGCCCAAGTATTCAATAGCTAACTACTCATGTAGGTGAAAGCAAAAACCATCACTGAAATTCATTCAGAAGCTGAAAAGAATCTTGGATTGCGGCCAGGTGCTACTGCAAGCATTAGAAATAACCGTGCTGCAGCTTTGGGTGTTCAAGGAAATATAAGCCCTGGTGGATTTCCGATTTCTCGACCTGGTACAGGGGGTATGATGCCTGGAATGCCGGGGACCAGGAAGATGCCTGGGATGCCTGGAATTGATAATGACAACTGGGAAATGCCTAGGACAAGATCAATGCCAAGAGGAGACATGTCAAGTATGCAAGCTGCAGGACGTGGTCAGTCTCCTTTACTCTCAAAGTCATCAGCCCTGAACTCAAAGCTATTACCTCAAGGTATTGGTGGTCTCATAAGTGGAAGAAGCAGTGCCCTATTGCATGGTGGTGGTGGTGCTCCTTCTCGTCCATCAAACTTTGTTTCTGGTACCGAGCCTGCATCTCAAATCCCTACTTCTGTGAAAGCTGTTCCTAGTGGGTCCTTTGAGAAGCCACAGACTCCACCTCCAAAATTAAATTTTGACGAACTTCGCCGCAATACCATCTCTCTTCTGGAAGAATATTTCAGTGTTCGCCTTCTAGATGAGGCATTGCAGTGTGTGGTAGAACTAAAGGCTCCATCCTACCACCCTGAGTTTGTTAAGGAGGGCATTTCCCTTGCCCTAGATAAAAGTCCACCCTGTGTTGATATTGTTGCCAATCTTCTTGAGTATCTTTTTATTAAGAAGATTCTTACTGCTAGAGATATAGCGACTGGCTGTTTGTTGTTTGGGTCCATGCTGGACGATATCGGCATAGATTTGCCTAAAGCCCCAAATAATTTTGGTGAGATAATTGGGAAGCTAATTTTGGCTGGGGGATTGGATTTTAAGGTGGTTTTAGAGATCCTTAAGAAGGTGGAAAATGACATTTTCCAGAAAGCAATGTTTGAAGCTGCAAAAAGGATCATTAGTGCTGCATCTGGGCAAGCCCTTTTAAATTCCCAAGCCTCGGATATTGAGGCTTGCCACAGTGTGCTCAAGTGATCCAAGTCCACCGGACGACTTTGCATGATTTCGGAAAGCTGGAGGGACGTTTCTTCCAAGAATTCCCCCCCCTTATCCCCAACAGCTTGAGTTAGAGCCTTTTGTATTACAGTATTTTATGAAAGTGGACCTCGGTCAGGATCAGGTACTTTTGACAAGGGACTTAAGGCTGTACATTTTTGTTATTTTTGTCTTGTTTTATTTTTGAGGTCTTAGAGGCGTTTATTTCAGGAAAAGGGTCAAAAACCATAAAGCTACGGATTTTGTTTCCCCTGTCGGCTTTTTCATGTGCCATGTTAATCCATCATGGGTCCGAATGTTCTTTGTATTTCATTAGTCTTTTATTTTTTTCCTTGAGAAAATTCTGACATAGTAATTTTCATACTGGTCAGTTCATAAATATCATCCTGTGTTTTTTTGGGGCCTGAATAAATATCATGTGTTATTTTCACTAGCTCGGGTTGGTTGCATCCGGATATATGAATCACTGAATTGCTGTTTGAATATTTTTAGTTCCTTCGTATTGTAATGTTAAACGGGTCAGTTCATGACTCTTGTTTGCTTCTAACGTTAGAGACAAACGACCTAAATGAAATTGGCTTCACTTGAGTTAAATTGATTTTTTTCAAAAGAGAAAAGCTTCTCTCTTTTAATGAACCTGGCTTGGTATTGCTCATTGAAAAGCAAGGCATAAAAAATTTGACTCATCATCGAACTAGTTGAGAAAATGGTTTAAATAAGGAGTCTGATGCAAATCAATGTTAAACGAGTCATGGTTAAAATGATATAATTTAATTAAATTGTACAAAAATAATTTAGTTTAAAATATAGTTTAATTAAATTGTACAAAAACAGTTCTAGGTCTTGACATAATATATTATTTTTGCGCTAATGGCAATTAGGGCTGAGTAATGGGTTATATGGGTAGCCCACCGCTCGCCCATTTATTTTTTAATGGGCATGGGTGTCAAAAACCCACTCATGCCCATGACAAATGGGTTGGGCTAAACTCGTATGGGCTGGAATGGGTATGGATTGCCCGCATCTTTTCCAAAAACTATACTTTTACTTCATTGTTTTGTTGTTACTAATTTCTCAATGTAAATTACTAAAAACACTAATAATTATTAAAACACCATAATCCTCATCATTCCTCATTAAAATCACACATAAAATTTGGGAGAATGAGAGTGACTGTGACGGCGTTAGGAAAAGCATCTGGCAAAGGGAAGTGACGGTGACTGGGACTACCAAAGTGGTGGACCCGACACCGGAGGAGGCTCCTGAACTCGTGAGGAGCCGAAAAAAGGTGAGAAAAGGCGAGATTGTGGTGGGTTAAGGGAAGGGTGAATGTCCCTAGGGTGGAAGATGGAATGGAGGAGGAAAAGGATGATGGCTCTGCAATGGAGGTTCCATAAGCACAGATTGAGGGGACAAAATAGTCGTGCAAAACAGTGTGTATGAATGGTGGCGGCATGGAGAGGGAAGAGGAGGATGGGTGGTGGCTGAATGATGGCTGGAAAGACAAAATCAGAGTTGAATGCACTGTAGAAGGGCCGAATATTGTTCTCCTTCCAGAGTATAGACACCAAATTGCAAAGAAGTGGCGGCATGCTGTCATTGTCACAATGCTTGGAAGAATGGTACGTGAAGAGACTCTCAGTATTAAACTCTCTTACCTATGGGGTGAGGGGGATATCATCGACATTGGTTCAGGATTTTTTATAGTTAACTGCCCAAGGCAAGAATCCTATGAACTGGCATTAATTGGAGGACCATGGTTGCTGTATGATCATTACATCAGTGTTCAGCCTTGCCGAGCGGATTTTGATCCAGATACGGATTGAGTCACAAGTATTGCAACCTGGGTGTGTATCTTAAAACTACCTCTTGATTACTATGAGAAGGGTACGTTATTTGTGATTGGTAGCTAGATTGGTGAGGTCATTAAAGTGGATGCAAATACGATGCGACTTTCGAAAGGCAGATTTGCAAGAATTTGTATTGAGCTTGACTTGTGTAAACCTCTGGTTCTGACGATCATGGTGAATGGGGTGGTAAAGAAAGTGCCAATATGAGGGCTTGCACCTGATTTGTTTCCATTGCGGTAGTTATGGACATGATGTTGATCACTGCCATACCAAGGAGCACTTCTTGAATGGGGGGAGTAAAAACCCTATGCAGACTGCAACTTCATCCGAGGTAGTTGGGGACTTAAGCTAAAAAATGCACCAGTTTGAGTGCAGCAAGTCGGCACTGGAGTACGAGGGCTAGATGGTGGTCCAGAGGCCATGGAAGGGGCGCTGTTTGGGTCAGCAAAGATGGAATGAGAGAGAAATCAACTACAATTCTCGGGATGCAAATTCAAAGGGATCCTACTTTACTGCTCTTGATTTGGATCCAAAAGATCTGAACACCACCTCAACTACAATTATTCGATAGGAAAATCCGGTGCCCAATAAGGTACTGCATAAAGATATTAATGTAGATATTTCAAGGAAGAATAGTGGGCCATCGGGTGCTAGTAAGGTGATTCAGGCCCAAAGAAAGCAAAATGGGAAAGGCCCATTGGTTGAATACTTGGATCTTAAAAAGAAGATTGAACAGGGGCTTCTAATGGTTAATGAAACGGTGAGTATGGATTTACTGGTGTACGAAAGGGCTGAGCTAGTTGCTGACTCACAGATGGGTACAACGAAGATAGTTCAGCAAGGTATGCGGATTCTAACTGCTTTCGACGTTACTTCTTCTCTAGCGTCTAACCCATTAGATCCAGGTGAAGGGGTGAGCTCCGAGTTTTAGATCCGCAGTAACTCATTATCAAAGCTCTAGTTTCTTGCTATTTTGCTAGTCGATATGAAGTGTATCGTGTGGAACTGTAGGGGGACATGTGCGAAACATTTCCCTTCTCTAATCAAGGATATCTCACGGTTTTATGATATTGATTGCCTCACACTTTTGGATATGTGATCAAGTGGAGAACGAGCCCAGCGCATTGCAGCAAAGTTTGGGTTTCCGTGCTGTGAACTTATTGATGCGGAGGGGTTCAGCGGGGGTATATGGTTCATGTGGAAGGCTTCAATTCATAATGTGATCATAGTGGAGAAAAATGCACAACTTATGCATATCGAAGCACGTGATGCCTCTAACAGGGGATGACATATGACTCTAACTTATGCTTCACCAAATATCGTTCGACGAAGATTGTTGTGGAATGAATTATCTCGGTTGCAAAGATCTATACGAGGTGCATGGGTGATAGTGGGAGACCTTAATGCCACTTTAAACTATGCAAAGAGATTCTCAATTGCGAATGGTCCAACGTCAGTTGATAGAGACTTTCGGAACTGGTTTGATGCCACGGGTTTGACTGATCTTCCTTTTTTTGGACCCCAATTCACGTGGCGATGCAAAGGATGTGGAGCCCATCTTGACAGAGCTTTATTCAATGATGTGTGGTTGCTGTAGTTCCTAGAGTCAAAGGTAATTCATCTTCCCAAACTTAAATCTGATCATATGCCCTTCATGTTACAGGTCAATGTAAAGCAACGATTAATTCAAAAGGATCGGCCTTTCCGATTCATTGCGTCGTGGGTCTTGCATGAGGACTTTGATGGCTTTGTTAAGGATACTTGGAGACGGGAAGATCCATGGACCGAGAACGTGAATCATTTTACTTATGCTTGCTTCCATTGGAATCAAGAGGTGTTCGGATTTACGGATTATAAAAAGAAGCAATTGTTAAAGCGGTTAGATGGTATCCAACGTGCCCTGGGTAAAGATAGTGGCCGAAAGGATCTACTTGTTATACAACGAGAATTATGGTCTGAGATGGAAAAACTATTAATTCAGGAAAATTTTATGTGGGCTCAGAAGGCTAGAGCGGAATGGAATTTACTAGGTGATAAGAATACTTGCTTTTATCACATCCGTGCAAATGGGCGACGTCGATGTAATAAGATTGATGCAATCAAGAATGAGGAGGGAGCCTAGATTTATGATGAAAATGAGATTAAAACAGAAGCCACATCTTTTTTTGTTCGCTTATTTACAGAAGAGAATGATTCTAGAGTTTTATCTGTTAGTGACACAACATATCCCAACATTGAGCCGGAGCATTTGGAATTTTGCAAAACTATGGTTATAGAGGAGGAAGTTAAAGCCGCTTTATTCGAGATGGGAACTCTTAAAGCTCCGGGTCTTGATGGGTTGAATGTTCTATTTTTTAAATCTCAGTGGAAGCATGTGTCTACCTCAATTGTAACTTTGGTTACCAATCTCTTTGCTAATCCCCAGGAAATTGGGGCTATTAATGGTACGCTTCTTGTCTTGATTCCTAAAAAGGATTCCCCCAAGTCGTTCCGCGATTTAAGGCTTATTAGTTTATGTAATGTTATTTACAAGGTGATAGCTAAGTTCGTGGCGAAAAGATTAAAATGCTTCTTACCCTATGTTATTAGTCTAGTACAATGTAGTTTTGTTCCAGGGCGATTGAGCTCGGATAATATCATTATTGCTCAGGAAGTTATTCATACAATGAGGGTAAAGTGAAGTAAAAAGGGAATGTTGGCCATTAAGATCGATCTCAAAAAAGCATATGACCGTTTGAGTTGGGAGTTCATTACCCACTGTTTATTTGAAATGCACATGCCAGAGAACTTGCTTGATGTCATTAAGTACTGCATCTCGTCATCCTCATTGCAGGTGCTATGGAATGGTAGTAAGGTCGATACCTTCTATCCTACACGGGGAGTACGTCAAAGGGATCCAATGTCTCCGTATCTATTTGTTATTTGTATGGAGAAGTTGTCTCACATTATTCATGATAGTATGCAATAGGGTGAGTGGCGGCCTATCCGTCTAAATAGAGAGGGACCTCCTATCTCCCATCTTATATTTGCTGATGATATAGTGATTTTTGGAGAGGCCTCCTTGCAACAAGTGCAGACTATAAAAGGATGCCTTAATTCCATCTGTGAAGTCTCTGGTATGAGGGTGAACGCCTCAAAGTTTAGAGTTTTTTTTTTTCTCCTAATATGAACCACAATCGGTGTAGGGAGCTAAGTGAAGAATTGGGGTTTACTCAAACTAACGATCTGGGTAAGTATTTAGGGGTTCCCATGATTCATACAAGGGTGACAAAAGACACTTTTAGGGAAGTACTAGACAAGGTACAGAATGAAGCGAAACCTGTCTACGCATGACTGCTGGGATGCTTGCGGTAACTCGGTAGAAGACTGTACACATGTCTTGCGTGACTGCAAAGAAGCCAGAGAATATTGGGAGCAAGTTGTCCCATCAGCTCTCACTCGAAGGTTTTATCTTACGTGTGCATGTGAATGGGCGTCTACTAACCTAAACTTCACAGTTTCCCAAGCACACTATAAATGGCCTGAGTTCTTCGCTGCCTCCTACTGGCTGTTGTGGCGGAAAAGAAACTTGCGTATTTTTGAACGTACTGTGCTTCCTAATAATATCATCTATGCACAAACTGTAGCCATACTTGGCAATATTCAGTTGAACAGCTTCCAACTCCGGGGAACGCGTGCTTCAGATGACTCAGGTCTGGTCCTTCCGCGGCGATGGCTACCTCCCGATCCTGGTTGGTGCACACTCAATGTAGATGGGGTGGTTTCGAACACCACGAATCATGCAGGGTGTGGTGGTTTGCTCCGCAGAAATGATGGATGCTGTTTAGCTGGTTTTATGCATCGGCTTGATCACGGGGATCCGCTGTCTTCAGAATTGTGGGCCTATCTGTTGGGGCTAAAGTTTGCATGGGAACGAGGTGAGAGGTAGCTGATCGTCGAGACAGATTCTCTTGAGGTTGCGAAATTGATCACGGACGGATGCTCGGAGTTGCACGAGGATCTTCGTCTGGTAGAAGATATTAGGGAGTGGCTGAAACGGGATTGGAGCGTGACTGTCCAGCATATATAGCGTGCTGCTAACGAGGTTGCGGATTTCCTAGCCAAAAGGGCTCTTTCGCTTGCGCCTGGATTCGTGCTGTTCTCTGGTAGCTTTCCGGAGTTGGACCCTTTTCTGTGTAATGATATGGCTGATGTAAGGAACGCTCGTATGTAATCTTGTTAGTCATGGCGTGGTTTATCAAAAAGAAATCACACATGAAATGAAACACACAAATTAAAAAATGTTTGCGAAGTTCTCAATCAATACGAGAATTACTCTAACAAATAAATAAATAACAAAATGTAGGAGAGTAAGACTATCATGCTGCATTTCTTTATCAGAGTCACTTGAGGTGGTTGAAGTTGGAGCTGTTGCGTCTTCCTCTACAGAACCAATCAAAACAAATTATTTTCGTTAATATGTAACAAAAAGATGAAATAATACAAATTGAAAATGCTATTGAATTACTGGCAACAAGAGCTGTTAATCATAGTTGATAATATAATTAATCCCTTAATTAATAGTTGATAAAGTCTTTAGAGTAAGAGCAATTTATAATATTATATATAAAATTATAGCTTATATATAAAAGCTCTATATCATGATCATGATTCTGAATTATGAAACATGATCGTAATATATAATCATTGATTCATGAAATATATAAAATTATATCATTTAACTCGTTTGAAAATTTATCCTTTAGAATTATATTATCCCTTAAACTTAAATAAATATTATATATTTTGGGTCCGGATTAGTTGGAGGGCGGGCAATGAACCCAGAATACCCCCCAGATACCGGATGGTTTAACCAAAAAAAAAAAAAAAAAAAAAAAAAAAGCTCATCTGTTATGGGCCTTTATTGGGCTAGCTAAAATGGGCAATTTTTTATTGGGTATGAGTGAGTTCATTGGCCCATAGGCTACATAAATGGCAAGAACTGAGAGGTGAAATTGTTTATTATTAAAACCACGAGTATATCTAAAGAGGTCTATGACAACAAGATCAGAGCATATGTAAAGAGGTTGTTGACAAAAAGATTGAAAGAGGCAAGGTAATTAAATTTGGATCTATCATTGAACCAGCTGGGGTAATGAGTCAAGGGTTAGTGGGTCAGATCGGAGATGACCGAAGGCCAAATCGATGAAAAATTAAAGATTTTAGGGTTATTAATATAAAATTCTAAAAAAAAAAAATCAATTTTTTTTAAATAAAAATATTGAACTTGACTAATTTACCGGCCGGTTTAGGTTTAAGAACTATTGAAAGAGGTCATTCTATAATATGATAAAACAAAGCATTATATTTTAAGAAAAGAATGTAATGAAAAAAAGTCACAATAATGAAGTAATATGCCATCCATCTCTTTGATTTTTTTGGTGATTATATCATTACTAACTGTGATTTTCCCCTGGATGTTTTACAAGAGAGATCATAACTTCGATTTGAAACGTAGGTGGATTTTTGCTTTGGATTAAGCATTATAACGAATTGGTTTGGTTTTTTACTTTTTTTTTTTTTTTTTTTAAATTGACCGAACCCAAACTTGAACCAAACTCATTTTTTCCCATATATTATTGCAATATTTTTAGAATATAAAAATATAAAATTTTTATTTTTCGCAATAATAATATCTTTCATTGACATCTAGAAGGAACGGCAACATTTTGTGAGGAATTTTCTTTGTATAAATTGTGTGTGGATTTTTACAAAATAAAATATGATATAAATTAAGAGGAAAAGTGGAAAACCGATGTCATAATTGATAATTCCCGCCTTTTACATCTCCCCTCTGGAAAACCAAAATGCCAGAACGCACAAGTGCGAAGGATGATGAATCGCTGAAACTGGCCATAGCCATCTCCCTTCTCCGATCAAAGGCTCAACAAAAGAGGAAGGAGCCAAATACGCAAGCTCTTTCACAATCTGATGCTCTCCGCTGGAAGCAAAAGGTTTGAAACCCTTCGATTTTCCCGCCAATTTGTTTTCCTGAGGAACCGAACTGATTTTGATGTGGTAGCTTCGGTGTGCTGGCGTTCTTAGGCGAAGGAAAGGAAACAAGAGCTTTCGAGGCTTAGAGAAGATCTAAAGGAAGCGCAAGGTTCACTTTCCCTTATACTCGCACATATACAAACAATTCGAGCATAAACACGGACACACGGTGTTAAATATATCTGGATCTGTGTTTTGGATGTAGATGCTTCGCGGTGCGAACTGTTCCCAGAAAGTGCATCTTGCAAGTGTTATTTCTTTGACAATTTGGGGGAATCGAGTGGTAAGAAAATTGAGAATAGCTCTGTCAGCAGATTCAACGATGTCCTTCGCCGAAGATTTCTCAGACAAGGTTCTGCCGTCGTCCTCGTCGTTGTTATCATCAACATTAAAGGATCTTGCTCTCGACGGCCTAATTGATGTGTGGATATTGTTTTGTGTAGTGCGCTTTAAGGAAAGAAGTAGAAGAGTAGGTTCTTCAAGTCAGCGACGACCAACATTTGGTACTTAAATGACTATAAATTTTCTTATGATTATTTTTGTAATCTTGATCATTTATCAAACTGCATAGTAATGGTCATGGGCTCCATTGTTTGTTCTGCTCATCTGAATTTGATTATTAGCCCTTCAAAATGTTGGCGCTTTAATTTGAACTTTTGTGGCTTGAAATGTATGGTTTGTAACTAGAACGGTGTATTCTACAATAATAACGACAATCACGCTCTGGCATACTAGACTTTTTTCTCCGTGAGAATTTGCTTTTGATATATTTGAATACTTCAAATGCAGGTTCAACGGTTGAGGATGAAACAGAGCAGCTTAGGTCATCGGTTGATTTTCTTTTGGAGCTCTGCGAGACCGTTTCACCCGTCAGTGTGCTTTACTAATTACCACCAACCTATCTATTTCTTTTTCTTTTGGCCTAAAAAAACTTCAATGTCAAATAGCTGAGTCACAATTTTGTCCCGGTGAAATTTTCATTGCATTCACTATTATATTGTATTGATCTAGTATCCTGCATTGTTTCGCACTGGCAAAAAAAGTATCCTGTGTTGTTTGTTATCGGATTTTTCATTAAATAGTATGGTGCGTGAAATACTTTTAAAAGGACTGCTTCATCATATCTTTGATCAGAAATAGATCCAGTCAGATTTTTTTTTTTTTTAATTTTGCAGGTGGAGTCCAAGTTTGCAAACCTGGCACATCAAGCTGTGGACTTCATCTTGGGTAATTTGTGATTTTCAATACAAAAACATACTTTTTCTTCTTATTTAAAGTATATCTTCTGGTGTTTTCTCATTGGTTTCTGTTTAAAAGTATATGCCATATGGATGAACGAGGGCTCAGTTGGTGTGTTTTTGGATGGTAATGAATGAGAAGTGTTTAAGAGAAAGGACTCTGCTAAAGACTCTAATTCACCAAATGCCTCAATTTACTTGTGGTGCTAGAAGTTCAAAAATAGATATGCACTGAGTTTATGTAAGGCGTAGCGCAAAAAGGGGTTTAGGTACGGCCTCCATCTCCCTCGTAAGGACCAAGACGGGTATAAAGGCACCTAGAAACCTGCTAGTGTGTGATGGTGACTTGTTATGTAATTGCTCCAAGGGAGATTTGGAGTGGTAAAAAGGTGCGTGGGCAGTTACTATACTGCAAATTGAGAGGCATGCACCTAGTGTTTTAAATGATGGAACTTAAGCTTGGTGGAAAATTTTGAGGCAACACGCAAGAACCTGGTTAGAGAAATAAATGCGTGTTTGTCCTGCGGGCAGCGTCCCCTGACTTTATTTCTGCCTTTTCCATTCTGAAATTATTGAACGTTTTTTTTTGTAGCTTCATTGAAGAATCTTCTGCCAATGAGAAGGAACATGGAGCTTGTTGAAGGAATTATCAACAACTTAGTTACGCGTTTAGTGAGGCAGATGTGTTCTCCCATGCAATCAGAAGGTATTGCTCACTTGAGCCTCTGATAATTCACTAGTATCATGAATGTCACTTACATCGATTATGAATTCTATACAAAACACGTCCGAAGTTTAGCGCGAAATAATTACGTTTGTGACCTTTCCTCTCCTCAATTTCACTATCAAAATTTGATTCTCATTTGTTAGTTTCATTCTACCAACTGACATTTGTTCTTTCTGTTTCTGTTTTGTCTCTCAAAATTATTTTCTTTCAGGGTCTGAACAAGCTGGCTCTGAAGCACAGATTTATATCCAGCATTTGTTTCGAAAATTAGGAATTGAGCCGTATATTGGTCAGCGTGCAATATTTTCGGTTTCTCAAAGAATTTCTGTGCAAGCAGAACGCTTGCTTTTCTCCGATCCTTTTGATGACGGCTTTCCTGATATGCATGAATGTATGTTCATAATGTAAGTTTTTTCCAATTGCACATTAGACTGCATTGTCTCCATATTCATAATGAATAATTCAAAACCAATTTTCTGCCATTCTGTTGGACACACCACTGGCTTGTTAGTTCCACGCCTCGCTTTCATCATTAAATCACGAATGGAATTCATATGTTGTCTCAACAGCTTCTGTCAATCTAAAACTAATTTTTCTATATAATTTCTATATTCACATGTGGAGTTTGGTATGAACTCTATGGTTCATGTTCAGCCTGATTTGCAAATTAATCCTATAGCAATTTTCTAACTGGCTCTGGAGAGCCTGCAAGTAACTAGTCTGTTACAATCTCGGGTGTGGTCTACTGTGATTTTTGTCCTTAGAACAGTTTTTAATTTAAGGGAACTATATTCTTTTCTCATGATAAATGCATTTATCTGATTTATTTGTCGAGAACAGGATCCAGCTTATTGAGTTTTTAGTGTCAGATTACTTCTTAGAGTGGTCCAAAGCTGAAGATTTGGACAACGGTACGCTTGATCAATACTGAACATGTTTATGATCAATCTCGCTAATGTTCCTACTCTGAATCTTAATCTTCAAAAACCAGAGACCAGCACATTTTCTTATTTTTTAACCGTTATATCCTTTTACCATAACTTTTCAAATGATTAGAAGTAATTGACAAGGACCGTCACCTAACAGTTCTCCTTGAAGATTGGGTGACGTCAATTCTCCATGCAAGAAAAGCACTAGAACTCTTGGAAAGCAGAAGCGGACTGTATGTTCTCTATATGGACCGAGTCACAGGTGAATTGGCAAAACGAGTGGGTCAGGTGTCATCTCTTCAGAACTTTAAACCGGACATCTTTAATGCCCTGCTCGGTTAAATATAAATCATATTTGCAAATTGCAAGTAATCTTCTGAATCTTTTTTTCTTTCTTCTGTTCATTTGAGTTAGTAAATGGTTAAGCAACTTGTGTTATACCTCTCATATTGCACCTATGACGTAGATTGGATTAATGGGGATGAATATGCTATTTTAGGTATACTTTTTTCCCAATAAAATATAATTATATGACTTGATCTAGAAGAAAGTTTAAGTATGAGAACCTGTGGAAAAAAGATTGTCGCAAAGGGGAAAAAATAAAAGAAGGAAATGGTGGGAGAAAGAAAGAGATAAGATATGATACGAGTACTTGATAATAACATTTACGTAGGCTTTACTTTTCTTCTTTATGCATCAGCATCGCCTTTTGCATGGGTGAAGATCTCTCAGAGAGATCTATTTCTTTTTAATCCACACGTATTGATCCCACGCCTACTTTAGTTTGATCATATATTCTTTTTACAGCCAAATACTATACTCGGTGAAACTTTTATAGGTATCGGGTGTGTTTGGAATAACGGTGGAAAAAATGGTTTATTTTTAATTTGATTTGTGAAATCTTAAGACTGAGGAAAAGTAAGATTGGGTAAAATGATTAATGTTTGGATTAATGATTGGATAAGTGCTTTTATGAAAGTAAAAAGGTATTTGGTTTGGTTTTTGTATAAGTGGCTTTTGTGATATTTAAGAGAAAAAATGTTTAAAAATTATGAAAAGTAGAAAAATTAACTTTGAAAATTTTGCAATGGTAAAACACATAATAAAATTACAATAAAAATGTGAATGAATTAGAAATTATACAAACTTAAAGTTTTTGAGAAAGTAAAATACAACATAACTAATCAGATCAAAAGTACCGTATAATTTAGTCCTCTTAAGGTATCACGAACATGATTTATTTGGCTTAAAGATGTCTGAACATCATTTGTTGATGAAGGCACTTGATCTTGACTATTATCAATCTACCCTTTAAAAATATATAGTGACAGACAAGACTAGTAAAAACATGACTAACTAATTGCTGTAGTATAAATAAAGAAAGGTAATGAAAAAAATGCTTAGCAAGCATGACATAAATTTAATACGGGTTGGCCTCATGTCATGTTACGAATACGATTTATACAGGTTGAAGATGTCCCAGCATAATTGATCGTGGAAGTCTCAACCTCTATAATATTATTATCTTTATGAGTTACATTCCTAATTTTTGCTTGCTTAAAATTAACATCAGATTGAGAATTTCTCTTAATAAAATTATGTATGGTCATTGTTGCACAAACAAAGCGGACTTGTGTTTCGTAGTTATATTTATGCATTTTTTACAATATTTCGAATATATTCTTCCACACTCCAAAAACAAGTTTAAATATAAAATGACCAAAAAGGATGAGTTTTATCAAATAATATATATGTATATTATATACACATGATGTGATAATTTTAAGAGAAATATTAAAATCATAAAATAAAAACATTTAATATATTATTGTAAAATTTTGAAAATACTAATAAATCCGTTTGATTTCAGGAAAATTAGGGAAATTTCTAAAGGGGGTTAATTTCACTTAATTTATTTTCTTTTATTTATTCCATCTTCTTATCTCTATCCGGGAAAGATCCAAAGCAAAGCTAAGTGCAACATGGGAGAAGGACACGGGTGGGGCAAGAGTGAAAAATTCATCATCTTCATCAATGGGTTTAGAGAGGTCGATACTGTTATTTGTTGTCTTCTTCATCTGAAAAGGGCGCGAGGCAAGCTGGAAAAGAGGGCGTAGAGTAGAGGTGATAATATAGGCTAGCTCAACCCGCCTCCTTTGCGGTGGCTTTTGCAAGCCGCCAATTTTTTTTTTAAATTTTATAATTTCACTCTTTTTTAAAAATTTTGACTCTCTTTTTTTTTCACGTGCTCATATCACACTTCTTTTCTTTTATACATTTTGTGTTATGAAGTTAATTTCATTCTTACTTTTCTTTTTTCTTTTTATCTATTCACATCACAAAACTATATAAACACATCTCTTTTAAATTTAATAATAGTATAATAAATAAATATAATATGAAAATAAGTGTCAAATAGAAAGTATGATGAGTTAATTCAACACATTATTAAAGAATAGGAGATTTAGATAAAGGAGACTAAAGGCACTTAAGAAAAAACCAAAAAAAAAAATTAATGCGGGACAGCCCGTGGGCTAAACAGACTGAGCCCGTTTAGCTCGAATTTAAACGGGCTGCCGAACCTGTTCCAGCCCGCCCCGAAGTACCACCTCTACTGTAGAGAGTAAGAGCTTTTGATGTTCTCTTCCAGAAGGCGAGATCGATGAATTGCCTGATAAACGCTAGGATGGGGGTTGGTTTTCATGCAACTGGACCTTCTTCTTCAAGTGCAACAGAGAGAGAAGCCACTATTGCAACACTGATTCTTCTTCTTCAGATTCGGTAAGCTTGAACACGTGAGGGAAAAGGGGCAAATCTGGGTTAGTAAAAATTTGTGATAGATTACCTTCTGCAACAACCAATCGTGGCCAAAAGCACCAAAAATTGGCTTATGCATTTAAACTGCTTTTTACCTAAAAGCTAACCCAAACACAGCATTAAGCTAAAAGAAAACGATAGTATGTTTAGCATCCCCAATCGCACGATTCATCTCCTAAAAGCCATTCCAAACACTATATAGGGTC
Organism: Inga laurina; assembly: GCA_963855925.1. Taxonomy (NCBI): domain Eukaryota; kingdom Viridiplantae; phylum Streptophyta; class Magnoliopsida; order Fabales; family Fabaceae; genus Inga; species Inga laurina. The sequence goes on from OY979713.1 coordinate 38,346,266, forward strand.
TGTTTGGAAAAGCGGCTAGGATTGCAAATTGCGAGGTGTAAAATGAAAAATATGGTGGCGATAAGATTAGGTGTTTGGAAAAGCGTTGGATTCTACTGGGCTTATTATGCAAACGTGGCTTTTTCAAGAAATCCAACAAAACTGCTTTTTTTTCTCCTCCCACGCGCGGTGAGATGGTAATGTGCAAAGAGTGTTTTTTTTTTTTTTTTTTTTTTTTTATCGAAAGGCAGAGAGAGTTCAAACAGGATAGAAGATAAAGAAGAAGAACAGTGCTGTTTTTGTCTTTTTTGTTTTTTGGATTTTTCTTTATCTTTAGAATGTGGATAAGCATATCAGGGGGAAAAAAATAATAACACGTGGAGACAGAGAGGAAATCTTTTGACTTTTAGCGTGTGGATGTTTTTTTTTTCATTAATAATTTGACAATTTTTATTTTTTCAAATTTTAATGCTAATTTTTTACTTCAATTATCACAATATATAAAAATAATATATATATATGTGTGTGTGTGTAGTATTTAATAAGATTCATGCATTTTTCAATCATTTCCCATTTAAACGGGCTTTTCAAACATTAATCCAAATTAGAAAAAAAGTCACTTCTGCCACCACCAATCTAAACACAAATCACATCTACAATCTAATTTTTTTCTATCTGACTTTTTCAAAAACCCATATACAAAAAAAAAAAAAAACTCATTTTTCACCGCTAATACAAACATCCACGTCATATAACGCAAGGGTTTGTTATGGATAGAAGGAATGATGCATGAACCTTTCCTTTGGTGATGTGCAAAGTCCTCTGACATGATCTGTGTAATTGAGAATTAGATTCTATTAGGGATAACACTTGTTTGAATAACTAATAAATTGCAAAGAACTTGCTCACTACTCCAACCCTCTAGAAAGAAATATGCTTCTACTCTTGTTTTGGCTCCGTCTTTAATGTAGGATCTAATTAAAAAATTGGTGTTGGTCTTACATGCAAGACATATTTTATATTTTTATCCATTTTTTCTTAAAACAACCCTATTAATATTTTCTTAATAATAATCAAGTAGGAGAAATGAGAAAATAAAGAAAATGATTAGAGTGTTTTAAGAAAATATATATATTAAGTGAATAAACTAACATCAATAATTTATTTAAATTATTTAATTAAGTTTTATATTAAAGACTAATGGAGTATTGCTTTTCGAATTTTGCCTTTGCAGCTCGAATCTCATGTTGATTGTGACTGATTGGGGAATCAAGCAAGGTTTTTATTTTTTTGACCTGAGGGAATCAAGCAAATCTAACCGATATATTTAGGGGTAAACACTACGAGTCTACGACCTACTGAGATGATCATATAATCAATAAGATGCTACTAAGTACTAAATTCCACATTGAATGTAGATTTTTGCAGTATATTTTAAGTGGCACTTTACCACCGGAAGTGGTTCTGGTACTCGACAAAGGTGATGAGCACTGATATATCTGGACTGTCCTAATCTAACATGGAATGTTTAGATTTCATTTTTTTACTCTTTATTATTTTTAAAAATTATTTTAATGGGTATAAAATTTTAAATAAAGTAATCTTAATTGTTAATTTTTCCAAAAAAATAATTTTTTAATAAAAAATTATAAATTGAAAGTTGTGCAGATGTCATCAATTGATGAGCGATCATAATTACAGAGCACCAAAGTTCCATCTTATTCGTAGTTGGGAAGGGAGAAGGAATCCAAATCAACAGTTTGGTTGAATATGTGTTTTTGGATAACCGTGGAAAAAATGATTTTTTTGTAATTTGACTTATATAAATTTAAGATTGAGTAAAAGTCATATTGTGTAATATGATTTATGTTTGAATTGATGATAATAGAAGTAACATTGTTTTTTTTAATTTGAATTTTAAAAACTTATTTAGATGATTATGTTGAAAAGCAAGGTTATATGAAAAATGACTATGGATCTTATTAAATGAAAAATACATATTATATGTACATTAATTTTAAGAAAAATATTAAAATTATATAACTTTAAGAGAAATATTTCTAGCAAAAAAAAAATTAAGAGAATTACTAAAATTGAAATGATAAAAAAATATTTAATTGTGTAAATATTAAATAATTTATTATTCATTTAACTTATTAATTATTCATATGCCAAATGAATAAAGGTGATGGTGCTCAGGAAAATAATAATGGCTTGTTTGGTATGATGAAATTGGGGATGATGAAAATAAAATTGGGTATCAATTCTATCATAAGGCTTGTTTGATATGATGTAATTAAAAAATTTTTCAATTTCATGTGAAAGTCAAATAAATCTAATTTCACCTAAATAAATTCCATCAAAATACTTAACAATGTCCAAGTAAGTGAAAGTTGATGGAGAGAGAAAAAAATAGAACCAGAGGTGGTCGATGCATGATGGAAGAAGATGCAGCAGGTCGCGATTTCACAAAGAAGATCAGTTGGCAAACTCTGTTCGGTTATGTATGCTGGGACATATGGGTGAATCAGTGCAGGAAGCTGTTCGGAGAGGAGGCTAACGTCGGTGAACAGAATGCTCTCTCAAGTCTTTTTCGAGCAACTTGGGATATGGAGCTGGGGAGTCACTGTAAATTCTATTCTCAAGCAAATAATGGAAGCACGGACCAGACGTTGGATAGACAAGGTTATTATACTCTTCAAACTTACGGGTCCGTTCGTGAGTCGGGGCAGAGCGCAAGTGCGGGGATTGTTAGAAGTGAAGATGGTGGCTGGGTGTGTGGTTACTCTTCCAAGCTTACTCGGGTTCCACCGGCTATTGCGGAAATTATTGTCATCCTTCAGGGGTTACAAATCTGTTGGAATAGGGGAATTAGAAGCATTTTGCTGTGTACTGATTGTATTGAAGCGGTTAATTTACTCACTAGGGGTTGTGATTATTTGCATCCCTTTAGAGATGTTATTGACGAGACTAGATTATGGCTAACTAAGGATTGGCATGTACTTATTAGTCATATCCCTAGAGATGAGAATCATCAGGCTGACTTTTTGGCTAGGTTTGCTCATTCAAGTAGTGACAATTTTGTCATTTTTGATCACCCACCACCTCCGCTGTTGGTAGGCGGTGGTTGATGAAAAATCTTTGAACTTCCTTTTGTGGGAGGATTGTATTAATCTCTGTTAGATTAATGTATTCCAGATTTGTATTCAAAAAAAAAAAAAAAAGAAGAGAGATAAGAGGAAGAAGAGAGGGAAAATAAAGGGTGAGTGAGCACCATAACAGTAATTTCCCTATTCCAACCGGCCTTTTTCATTTCTCATATATCTTTATTTTGTTGCCCAGCCAAAACTTTTAAGGTTGGTTTGATTTAGCCATAGTAAAAGTGTGATTTTTTTAAATATGATTTTTATAAATTTAAAATAGGATAAAAGTCATATTATAAATATGATTTGTGTTTTAGTTATTGGTGGCAGAAGTGTCTTTTTTTTTTTTTCAAAAAACCAGAATTTTGAGTTTCATCTTAGAAACTTTGAAAAAAAAACCTAATTACCAAAACGCTAATCCAAACACTCTAATTTTCAAAAAGTTAGATAAAAGTTGCTTTTTTTTTTTTTAATTTAAAAAAGCCACGTTTGGATGGCAGAAGGTCATCCAAAAAGGCTCTTAATCTAAAAGTGACCTTAGGGACCATTTTTATTTAAGGTACTGAAAACTGGACCGGACATTAAACCGATCAGAGTATTGGGTTAAGAGTCAAATATGAGTCAAACCGGAACTAAACCGAGGCTAGACCGGTGAGAAAATAAATTTTTTAGGCTTATTTATATGAAATCATGTGTAAAAATGAATCAAAAACGATTTTTTAAAAAAATTGGATGAACCGGTCCGTACGGTTCATCCACCTAACCAAGCTGGTTGGACCATCGTGGGCTGAACCGACTGGTCCAATCCAATTTTTAATACCTGGCTTTTTACCTTTTGCTGAAACAAAATGAACACATTTTTTTGAACTTAACAACAAAATGAATTATAAAAATGAACGTAGCGGGTCAAAAAGGACAACCCAAAAAATAAAAAAACAAAACATGAACGTAGTCGTTACGATTATCTACTGTTTGTGGTCTACTTAATTGCTTCATAAAAGAAACACAAGGTTTTAAAAGACGAGAAAATAACAGGACTGTTGAAAAAAATACCTTGCATAATTTGATAAAATGATAAATCATACACCAGTTTTATTTTTAAAAAAAATGAAAATGAAATCATTTCATTAGGTAATTTGGATAGTTAGCAGTACGTTGTGGGCAATAAACCACAAACTCTAGCCCTTCGTATCAAATCAAATAATAACATGAAAGGCGACAAAAGAAATAGCAAAATCTCTCAAATCTCATTATATTCTTTTTGTCGAAGAACATAAGTATTTCAAGAATATCATCAATCACATTTGAAATTTGAGCAGTGTGAATTGATTAAGATTTTTTAGTATCTTCAAGAGACAATTCAATTAGAATTATTCTTTTTTCTTTAAAAAAATCACTACTAAGGGGCACCAATGATACTTTGTAATTGCCATCCACATATAAAAAAAGAGGGGGGATTTTACTTTATTTTTAATTAATTTTAGTAATATTTTAATGATTTCAGAGTGTAAAATGGTGTCATATAATATATATATATATATATATATATATATATATATATATCAGTTTACTAAAAAATAACTTTTAAAATATAAAAATAAAATAGTAACATGTCTTTTGAATGACTCGTAATAGTGATTGTGTACAAGGGATTATTTAATCAACGCCTGACCCCAGTTTTATTTTTAAATGTACACACAGGATTGATGAACATAAAGCAAAATTATTGGTCGATGAAGAAGCCAAGTCTTACATAAAAATGAAACACAAAAGATTCAAACCAAATGTTTCTAATAGATCAAGTGCTCGTTTGGAATAGTTTATTTTTGGGCAATAAGTATTTATAAATCGTGATTCACGATATACGAGGTAAGTATATGAGAGGAGTTGTATCTCAGCTTACGTAATAATAACTTATTATCCAAAATAAGTGATATCAAACACATGCCAAGTCAAA